>JAVGWO010000027.1:3403281-3478281 GCA_034509495.1 Acestrorhynchus altus | reverse complement strand
ATACAATTCAGATCGGATACAGTGTAATTACTGTGTCCAAAGGTGCAGCATTTGGGATTTTACTCTCTCTGTAGTTATAAAAATCTCTTCGTGTCACAGATGTGTGGCCATGCCCAGGGTAGCACCACTGTATAAAGGCAAACAGTCTTTTGCATTTAGGGGAGTTTGCGTATTCTGATACTCTGATACTGTACTGGGCTGAGTGATGTGCTCTTGGTGTACTCAGTTAGTGTTAATATTCACTCTTCTTTCTCACATGGCTCATTAGTTTCACACATTCTACAGGAGTTTGTGTCAGATATGGTAAAACACTGACAGACTATCAGAATGCGTGGCAAAATCAAGGCCTCGACACATTACCATGACACTTGTTTCACAATGAACACAGCACAGCTAGGCAAGGCAAAATCAGTTTCTCTTTGTTTTACACTAGAATATAAGCTACAAATATCTGTGCATTGCTTAAATAAACTGTGAATTGTAAACAGTAGCACCAGCATAATTGACTTGGTACCCTTTGAAGAACCGACTTTGGTACCCAACGTCAGTTATTACGTTCAGAGATGCATGGTAAATTGCATGGTAAGTTTCTAATCTCTGTTCATGTATTTTTTTTCTTATAGATGTTATTTCTTTCTCCACCACACGAGAAAGACACACTGATACATTTTCTTTCAGTTTCAAATTGCAGTAAAATATTTATTGAAAGTGTAAAAAAAAAAAAAGTTCTCTTTGAGAGAACTTTGGTGCTTGTTTCAATAAGTGACGAGTGAGACACAATTCTGATTGAATTGCACCATGCTTTTTTAAGTGCTGCCGATAACCCAGACTTGTAAGGGTTAAAAAGAATTAGGGTTTAAATATATATTTGCAACTCTTACAGCAGACTCTGCTGATGATTTTTAGGGAGTAGGTATCCAAGGAATAACTTGATATACACTGATTCTCATAATCATGTTGTCAAGAGCCAATTTTCTAAAGCATTCCACTGAAGCTAGGCACTCAAGGCATTCTCCTGTGCGCTCTTGTCAGTCTATTGCAAGTGCTTTCCTCATTGGCATTCCTCTTGTGAGCCACTTTGACTCTATTCCCACGTCTCTGAAACGTCTCCTCATCTAGTCACACTTCCCTGAGCGTCTTGAAGCAAAGCCACCGGTGCCAATAGTGGCGACACTTGGGCGGGTTTTATACTTCACACACGTTTGGCAGCTGAAGACTAGATCTGCAACATTTTCAATCAATTGCGTTAGAATGGGGGTTAGGAAATCGATATATATATATATATATATATATATACTGGTCAAAAGTTTTAAAATGCTCAATATGGGTTCTGAAACTTTTGACCATTTGTGTACACATATGCAACAGCATGTTGTTAATCAAAAGATCTCATCACAGCACAACGACTATGTGAAATTTTGTTTTACTGGTTTGCTATCAACCACAACATTATGACCACCTTGTTTCTACCCTCACTGTTCATTTTTATCTGTAATTTGATCTCTTGATTATCAACATGCTGCTGGACATCTGGAGGCATTACGAGGGTATCACCTGGTTTAAATCACAGAGCCTTGAAATGGAGTGTGTCACATTAACCAAGCATCTCCACTGGGGCCCTCTGATGTCTCTGGGGCCAGAACAGAGGACCCCAGAGGGCTGAAGTCTGTGACATTGGATTAGAGCGCAGACAGGGCAACCACTTCTCACAGCTGACCTCGACTCTGCATGTCTCTGAAAAATCCACAGCAGCGATGTATTCATCTCTTTAGCACTGGCTCTTTATGTGGCGGCAGCATAAAGTAGGCTTTGAAAGGCTTTCAAAATTGTACATTTTCCACATTAACATACATAAAAAGCTCTCCATATTTGGAAAGTAGCACTGGAATTTTTCTCTGCTCATATTGACCGACCTACCTTTAGACTGGCATCTCACCTTTTGCAGTTTCCCTCTGGGATTATTAAAGTCATTCTGATTTTGAGTCTGATATCTGATTTGTCCATAATGTTCCGTAGTTTGTATTATTCCTATTTACAAATATACAGCCTAATAAAACAGCTCCAGTGCCAACATGTGCCTAGTTTGACAATTCTTAATTAATCACTGATTCTGTAGTAATGTTATTTAAGTACCATCATGCATTAATTTTTCTAGCTTGCTCCTGGACTCCCCCTACAGGTGGCATGTGTAATTTAGTTATACATTCAAAGAAGCATGTAGACTAAGGCAGTAGAATAATGCTGCAGGATTTGGTTCTGATTATGTAGCTTTATATGCAGCAATGACAGAGACACTGTTACACATCAACGTACTGTCAAAATGATTGAAGATGTTATTTCAAGGTAAAATTGATACAGTGACTCTTGCTTGGAAACCACAGGAAACCATTAATCAGCTGCATTGTTTGGTGTAGTTCTTGTTTATTGAGCTTAACAGTAAACTGGTCTGTTTATTGGATGTTACCATATTTTATTATGTCGTGTTTTGTAGTTTTATAAAGCTTTGTGTTTCTTTTATCCATAGTAAGACCAGAGTAACAGTTACAACCTTCAGCTGGTCGATAAGGTAGAGATTGCTACAAGAATAACCATAGAGTGAAGTGACCACACCAAAAAAAACAACAGTTGTTTACCAAGAGCAGTTTCGTATGGCATATAACAAGTTTAAACACAAAAATAACACCAGAAGGAACCGGTCCTACTGGCGCAGACCAATGAAAAAAGACAAAACAAAACCTGTTAACTTTTTAGAAGAATCATTAATAGAAAAGTGTACCTGCTTTTGAACCTGAGGCATCTTGATGTAAGGTTTGTCTGCATGGTTCAGTGGAGGAGGTCATGTAAGTTTGCACTGTCAGTTTGAACTCTGGTCATCGTCTTCAAGGCTGTAACAGCTTTTATGCCATATGTTCTGTTACTGGTCCATTGTGCATTTCACATTAGACTTTCACTTAAACATGGGTTAAACATTGTTTCTTCTACTATAAAAAAAGTTGCTATTTTGTACATAGTAGGTTTCTGCATGAGGATGAAAGTTTATTCTCCACACATCTGAGAGATGTTTGAACCTGCCCATACTTAGTGCTGGGCAATATGCTAAAACTCATATCACAGTATAATACATTTCACAATACACACTATTTATTGTGATTCTTTGACAACCAGTCACACCAGTAACATCACTACAGTGAATTTTATTCAAATTGTGCCACAATTAAATAGGACTAATTATACTGTTTGTACTGACATGTGTAGTCAATGTTTTTAAAAGCACAGACGATCTCCAAAGTATGCTCAGACAACTATATTATGTACTATGTTATCATTATAACATAAATGTTCACAATATAATATTGCCATATTGATTACCTCTAATTACTGAAATGCAAGGAGATATAAAGTATGCTCATCATTAAAAATTACACTCAGAAGGAATCGTCCAATTGCAATGTCATATCAGACTGTCATTGACTCACTCAGAACAGCATTGGGTCATCTTCAGTGATGTGTCCCACTTTTGTCTTGGTGGAGATGACCAATGAATCAGTTTGTCGGCACTGTGCTCAGCCCCATAATCAATGGTTTGTCGTCATGTGTCGCATGTCCAGAAGGCCTGGTGTCGGTGGGGTGCAAATTCATATGACATATTACCTTCGTTCCTCATTACAGGCATTTTGAGAGCCTGGCATTACATTAATGACGTCCTGCAACCAGTCGCCCTAACTTTCCTGCATTCGTGCTCCAGTAGGACAATGCTCATTTACATATTGCTGCCGTCTCATAAGTTTGCCTCTAACACACAGATATGTCTGTCAAATTGACCGATTTATCTCCAGTTAAAAATGTTTTAGAGGATATTGGATGTGTTAACACTCCACCTCTACTGCAAAACTGAATGAGAATATTCAAGCTGCATAGAATGGATTATCACAGAACATGATTAGGAACTTCTACAACTCAATTTCAAGACGCCTGGCATGTTGCATTATATCCATATATGCCATACTGAGAGACACTACTTCTGTATGTGTAGCTTATTAAATATTGCCCATATCAGTCAAAATGTTTAATAACTGATTGTTCCTTATATTTCTTTTGAATAACACTGCAGTCTATCAATTCCTTTAGGGTGCAGCTAACTGTGCAGTTTTGTTTATTTTTTGTTTTTTGCCTTTTGCCAATGAGTTTATATTGAGTCTGGAGGGAAACACAGTAGCCTACTGTCCTTGTAGTGTCTTTCTCCCTCAAGACCATTTTTAAGTGTCTTTTAGGCCAGCTTAATGCCTTGCACCTGCGCTGAGGAGCTCAGGTGGTCACTGGTGGCTCAGATTTTCTTCTCTGGCAGTTGAGATAACAAAAGTCTAATTGAAGCTCAAGAGCTAAAAGGTGCTGAGTTGGTTATTTAAACATAATGCAGGATTTGGTGCACTAAGCTAAAAAGGCTTATTAAACAGTTTTGCACACAATATTGTAGGCATCAGCTAGATAGATAAAGAAAACACATTTTTTCGATTTAATTTTGTATGTATTTGAAAACTTTGTTACGCTGTAGTTAACCATTTTTTTATTTAACTTAATGAGAAGCAGCATTGTTGTGACATCATTACTTGCATGACTGTGTGTTAAGGTAAAATATGGGTGTGGTTAAACATTGTTTCTGGGGACGCTTTTTAGAATTCCTGGGATAGGGTGTAGATAAATAATGTAAGGGGACTATGAATGCGTGAATTCTTATGGTAACAGACCCTGGCTAGTCATGACAGTAAATCAGTAAACAGATTCCAGTTTCATTGGATCTCCATCACAGGTACCAAACACTACTACATTGATGCTTGAAAGTTTGGGAATCCTTTAGATTTTCTGTATTTGTGTATAAATGTGACCTAAATCAAGTAGGAAAAGTAATGTATTGAGGACAATGATCCAATATTCTATATCTGCGAGTGGCAAAAGTATGTGAAACTTAGATTTATTTAAAAGTGAAATTAGTGTCAATTAGTGTGTTAGTGTGTGTCCTGTTTTATGTAAAGAACAGATCTGATCAAAGTCAGATCTTCACAACATGTTTGTGGCAGTGTATCATGCCATGAAAAAAAGGTTTCTGAGGAGCTCAGATGATGAGTTGCTGATGCTCATCAGGCTGGAAAAGGTTACACAACCAACTCTAAAAGTTTGGATTCCACCAATCCACAGCCCCACAGACTATGTACAAATGAAGGAAATACAAGAGCATTATGACCCTCCCCAGGAGTGGCTGACCAACAAAGATCAAAAACAAGGTGTATAATAGGCTTAAAGTTACAGAGGAATCCAAAGTAACTCCTAAGCAATGAAAGGCCTTTATCACTTTGGAGTCCACCCTGAGGAGAGCACTGAACAACAACGACGTGGATGGCAGGGTTACAATGAGAAAGCTGCTGGTCTCCAAAAAGAAAACTGTTGCCTGTCTGCAGGTTGCTAAAGATCACATGGACAAAACGTTTTGTGGACAGAAAAGACCAGCATAAAAAAAAATTGGTGGTGGTGGTAGTATCATGGTGTGGGCATGTTTTGCTGCATCTGGGCCAGGACAACTTGCATTATTGATAAAACCATAAATTCTGATTTACACCAGCAAACTCTAAAGGGAAATGTCAGGACATGTGTCTGAGAGCTGAAACGTGGGTCATGCAATAAGACAACATTGACCATAGGAGGAAACCCAATAACAGAACAGAGTTGAAGGTGTTTTGTATAAGGAATGTGCCAGAATTTCTCCAAGCTGATGGGCGGGGCTAATCAACAGTTACCATAAATGCTTAGTTGAAGTTATTGCTGCACCAAGGGGCAACACGTTCATGCAGAAATGTGGAAAATTCTATAGTTAACATAGTTTCAAGCATCACTATATATGTTCTCTGAAGGAAGCAGTTTTCACAATGGTGTGGGACTGCAGTTAAAATAATTGGCTTCAGAGAACACACTGTTGCCCTGTAGCAGACCCACAAGTGAACTGCAGTTTGTATCCTGTCCATAAAGCTGTGTGAACTTGGACTCCAGCACTAATTGCTGCACAACAAGATTATTTGGCTTTTTTATCAAGAACATAAAATGCAGTAAAATTACCGAGGAGCAGGGCAGGATGAAGGGTACAGTATTTGTTCAACGATAGCAAGTGTTTGCCTTTTTCAGATAACGGCTCTTAATAAAGCTTATGTTGAGCTGGCACTCTAAAAAATTGTAAACAAAATGGACTGCCCTTAAAAGCTTGCCAGAGTTAATTAATGCACCTTGTTTTAGCACCCCCCATGTTCTGTTGTTTCTGTCGCTTTGGTGTTATATTGCTTTTTTTTTTTTTTTTTTTTTTTAAGCCAGTGGAGATTCTGGCAGCCAAGACATAGCTTTCTGCAGGGACAAAAACAAAGATTTCTCGTTGCACATTTGAAAACATATATGTGGTATTGTATGTATCCTCGGTACCATGTGTGTAGTCCGTGTGTTGTTTTGAGGATGAAGAGAGCGAGACAGACATTGCATGTGTTCAGATGGGATATGTAGAATGAGAGGAGCCGGAAAACAAAAGATGAAGAGATCTAAACTGTCATAAGGTGTGCACTCAGGTGTTAGGATGGGTTGTTCAGTAAATAGGCCAGGGCATCGCGGGGTGTTTGTGTTCCTTTGATGAGAATGGCCAGACAGCGTTAGACAGCCTCCTCCTGTACATGCTGCGAGAAATAATGACCAACGACACCAAGCTTTCTGCCTCGATTGCTCCGAACCAGTTTAACTCACAGCCGAAACGCAAAACAATAACAATATGCACCATGTCTTCCAACCAGAGAACAAGACCACCACTACTTTTCACCTGGCTTTTTTTTCTTTTTCACACAGAGCTTTTGTTTCTCACTCTTTCTCTCTGCACTCAACTTTAATGATCAGCTGAAACCGAAAGAGTAAAATGGTTTTAAAGAATTATGAAATATGAATATAATGAAATATGAACCATTCATAAATGCAACAAAGAGACAGTAAAGTGTGATTATTAAAAGCCAAACAAAACACTTATAATCTCCCTTTAAAATAAGATTGCAAAGATCACCTGGAGACCTCAGGTCATTAAGAAAGGGCTTCCAGAGATTAGTTGTAATTGGAAATGCAGCCGGTACAGCCATCATGTTCCTGTTGACTGATCTGAGGGCTCTTGATGGACGATACATTATCAAATTGCTGAGATACAGTAGAGAAAGACTGCAAATTAGTGAAAGAATCTTACAATTTTTGACACTTTTAATTCCTGAAGCACTTTCCCACATTTGGTATATGATTGAAGTATCATTACTTTGACTGTATTGTATAATTTTGTTGTCATTATTTTGAAGTGATTTCTCGAAATTGAGATTATTTCTCATTATTTTGAGATTCTTCCTTCATGTTTAGAGATGATTTCTCATTTTGAGGCTTGTTTTTAAATAATTTGAGATGATCTCTCGATAGTTTGACTTGGTTTCTCATTATTTTGAGATGTCCTTGATATTTTGAGATGATATTACTTTGAGATGATTTCTCATTTTGTGAGACTTTTTACATTTTTTGGGATCATTTCCGAATCTTATTTGATAACTTTTTGTTAATTTAAGAGGATTTCTCTACATTTGAGATGATTTTCTCATTTTTGTAGATTTTATTGATATTGTGAGATGACTACTCCTATGTTTAGATTATATCCCATTACTTTGAGATATTTTTCAGCATTTTGCGATGATTGTGAGATTTCTCTGAGATGATTACTTATTAATTTGAGATACTTTCCTGATAATTTGAGATGTCAATGTATAGAGGTGTCTCCTTATTTTGAGATTTCTTGATATTTTCAGATAATCTCATTACTTTGAGATGATTTCTCATTTACATTCAGAATATTTCTCAGCATTTTGAGATGATCTCATTATTTTGAGAATTTCTTGACATGTTGAGATTTTGTCTGCGTGTCGAGGGGTGATTTCTCTGTATTTTAAAGTTCTTTTTGAATATTTTGGGATATGTCATCATTGTAATGTGTGGTAATGCATAATTTGCCATACTTCTAATTAGTTCTGATGAGCAGCTTGGAGGGACGTTGGTTCATGTCTGTGCTTTTATTTTCCTATCTCTCCAGCATTTCAGTGACGTTGAGGTCATGAATGGGCCATTTTCAAATGCAGGTTTTCTTCTGCTTGAGCTACTCTGTTGTTTATTTTTTCCCTTCAGTTTATTAATGTCCTGCATGAGTCAGAGAAGCAGAGAAGCAGAGTTTGCTATAGAGTTTGAAATTGGAAACTACTTCCAAATAAACATTCCATTACTCTGTTACTCCATTACATACTGACACAGCAAAGCAGCTCATCACCATTACAGTTCCAAACTTCCTTCTCCATAGATTGGTGTTTGGTGTTTTTTGATGCGACAGTTTATGGAACGGGACTTGCTCCACTCACTCGCAGCAGAAAATTCACAAGAGGCACACTGTTAGTACTCATAGTCTTTGGCTTGGTTGATTGGTTGATATGGTTTTCCTTTCATTTTCATTTTGTTATGGATAGTTTCTCTTGAACCCGTTTGGCGAATTAGTTCAAGTTCTGTCTCCTCCATCCACCAGTATCTGGCTGTTCTTTTTTAAAACTTAAGACTGCCATTAGCTTTGTTTTTGTTTTGCTTGTCATAACTATCATATGTGGTTACTACACTAGATATCCACTCTTGGTCAGTTCTTCTCTAATGATTGTCTAATAGTTTTTGACTGTGTTATGAAAAAGCAATTATATAATTAGAAATAATTTCTTCAGAAGAACTTTTTTTTATCACACCTGCATTTCACCCACCAAATTAAAAGCTTCTCTTTTATGTTGACAGCTGTCTCCACACATGTGGAAGGAGAAGAGAAGGTCCCAGTACTGCTTATGGTCGAAAGTGGCAGGTAAATACTGTATTATTTTAACCTCAGTTTTTCATCTTGCCGTGGTGATGAGTCATGAATCGCTTTTTGTTTGTGTGTGTTTGCATCTGTGGGGCAGAACCATCTACATTCATGGTGTCACCAAACAGGACTTTGCTCTGTGGCACTCCGCCATCCAGTTAGCTGCTGGGAGGGATGGCAGGGCACTAAGTAACCAGCAGCTGAGCAAAAATGACATCCCCATTATTGTTGACAGCTGTATTGCTTTTGTCACACAGTATGGTAAGTCATGTTTATTGTCTTTAATATGCACAATTCAGGAACATGCACAAGAAAGATTTTTTGCTTGTTAATATAAACGAAATCTGTGGAGTCCAACAGAACAGAGGATCTCTCAGAAAAAAGCTAGTCTCTTAGCATCATTAGAAAAAAGAAACGGACCAGCTAAGTAATCGCTCAGGATGAAGTTAAAACACTGTTGTTTTTGCCTCAACTTGGCCCTTGCAATTGCATCACACACTAGATGTTGAAATGTTGCGAACACCCCTTTTAGTGAATGAATTCAGCTGCACTCATTGCTGACACAAATGTGCAGATGTACACACAGCTTGTCTGGTCCCTGCACAGAAGTATTACCAGTAGAAGAATACTCTCTGAAGCAGGTAAACGACACCATACTTAATGCCAAATATGGACTAGAGCTATATAAACCCCCCAGCATTGAGCTGTGGAGCAGTGGAACCGTGTTTTCTGGAGTGCTTTTGGGATGAGTTGGGGAATTGGGGATAAGTTAAGGTGTTGACAATGCAACATCGTGATTTCACTAACTCTCTTGTAGCTGAATGCATTCAAATCTTCACTGCAATGCTCCAAAATGTAGTATACATCTAGCCTCCCTTGGACTCTAGTGTCAGTTATTCCAACAAAAGCTTTGGTTTCAGAAGAAAGAATCAGGTGTTCCAATATCCTAATTGGGTGAAAAGCTGTAGGCTTTATTATTTAACCCACTACCCAGAAAGTTAGCAGAGTGACGTAATGAAGTTGACGAAGTAATCACATTACAGCTGGAAATTCAGCAAATCAGTTGTTATTGTTATGAAATATTAAGCGTTTCATAGTAGTTTACAGCTATGGCTTATAAACAACTTTGAAAGGCCATTGGGTCCAAATGATTTTTTGGATAGATTTCTGTTGCTGGAGCATTAAAATGATCCCATGCCATTTAGAGTGGCCATATTATCGTCACTTGACCTAGTGAAGTAATGGAACTGCCCTTAAGATGGCATCATGGATTTCCCTGCAAAATGCTGAGGCCAAGAGGACAGAAGTCATATTAAAACAAGCCTCTGAACATATCTGAGCATGCACTGAGTGTGGCATGGACTGGGCAATAATTCTGATCATTTCTTTGAATTGATGTAGTGATTTCTCCAGATATTCCAACATGTGCTGTCTCAGTTTATAAATAAAGATTGTATCAGTATCACTGCCTATCAGAGCAGATTCAGTTGATGTACTCTTTGACAAGAAATTTTCTAATGTCATGGATGTTGATGCTGCAGTAAAAGTAAAGAAAAGCCTAGGCAAACCCCAAAGCACTGTGGAGAAATTCCATGACTTTAAAAGTAATGAAAAGAGAGGCAGGAAAGCCAAACACAAAAGGAGCAAAACTCAACTTTTAAACTCCACGAACCTTCCCCAACAAATAGCCCCAGAAAGTCTTGCCACAGATGCTTTTTCAGTGATAAATATTAGACTTGCCATCAATAACTAAAAGTATATAAAAGTATAAAAGTAATACATTTAGGCCATCTATAAATATCCTGGCTACCATGTAATAGTTTACTATAATTAACAGTGAGACTCTGAAGAAAACAGTTTAGTCTTAAATAATAAACATGCTGTCTTTATACACGGATACTTTTTAAACATCATTTAAAATATTTTTGAACCATACTTGAGCTTTACATCTTTAACATCTTCAGTGGCTGATCTGCTGTAAATAGGAGATATCACACATCCATCAAAACAACTTTCATATGAAATAACTACAGACTGGTCTGCCTTTTACAGCCAAGATCAGTGAGAAATTTAGCCTTAATCAAATCAGTAATTTGGTTAAATATATATAACATTTTTCTGTGAGAGTTTTTTGGCAAGCTGTTTTAGCTTAAGATGACACCAGCAACACAAGCTACAGCTCTTAACTAGTAAAACATCAGATCTGTGTAATGTAGTTTTTAATAGTGTAAACTTTCATTTCTGTAATGGAAGAAGTGTGGAACCACCAGGACTCTTCATAGAGCTGGCCGTCCCGGCCAAACTGTGTGATCATTGTAGTCAGAGAGGTGACCAAGCTCCCGATGACAGAGCTCCAACGTTGCTCTGTGGAGAGAGGAGAACCTTCCAGAAGGATGTGGGGATGTTTTTCTGTAGCAGGAACTGGGAGATTAGTCAGCTCTGGACCTCAGACTTGGATGAATGTCTATCCTCCAACAGGACAATGACCCTAATCACAGAGCCAAGATAACAAAGGCGTGGCTTTGGGACAACATTGTGAATGTTTTTGTGATGCCCAGCCAGAGCCCAGACTTGTACCCAATTGAACATCTCTGGAAATATCTAAAAATTGCTGTTCACCAATGCTCCCCATCTAACTGATGGAGCTTCAGAGGTTCTGCAAAGAAGAATGGAAGGAACGTCCCAAAAACAGCTGCATTAAGCTTGCAGCATCATACTCAAAAAGACTTGAGGCTGTAATTACTGCCAAAGGTGCTTCAACAAAGTATTGAGCAAAGGCTGTGAATATGTAGGTACATGTTATATGTTTGTTTTATTTTTAATATTTTTATTTTTTATTTCAAAGTCGAATCCATTTTGAAATAAGGCGGTAACATAACAAAATGTGGAAAAAGTGAAGTGCTGTGACTACTTTCCGGCTGCACTGTACATTAGTGCACATTTTAAATCCAGGTCAATAATCCTGGCATTCTAATTGACTCCGACCTTACCTTCACTTACCATGTCAAAGCAATAGCCAGAACAGCCTTTTATCATCTTAACATTAAAGTCAGTATCAAAGCCTCAGAGTCCCATTGAGACAGAGAGAATCTTATGCATGCTTTTATCTCCAGCAGGGGTGAATACTTTAATGGCTTTTTAACCAGACTTCCCAAAAGGAGCATTAAACGGCTCCAACTCGTACACAACACTGCTCCAAAAACTTTCACCAGTATTACAAGAACATAACACGTTACTCCACTTCCAAAAGGCTTAAACTGGCTTCCTGTGAGCTACAAAATAGAGTTTAAAGTGTTACTACTACTATGTGCTAGAGCATCACTGAATGATTTTTAGTGTTTAATGAACATAAGCCAATATAACCTCATTAAAACAGGTCTGCTAACAAAGTTGAGCTTTAATGCAATTGGAACCAACTGCCAGAAGATCTGAGATATGCCTTACATGTGGCAATTTTTGTGCACTTACAGTTCTATGGTTACATATTGTCTCTGCAATGTATGTATAACATTGCACTCTAAATGTCTTAGGATCTCAATTTTATCTGATTTTCCTTCATTTTAATGGTATTTTTTAATTTTATTTTTACTGTGATTGTTCTATTTTATGTGTTTGATGCACTTCCCAGATGTTTTGTGTATGAAATGTACTATGTAAACAAACCTCTCTTGCTTTGTCTTACAAAAATGGAAAACTACCGAACAACTTGAAAATAGACTTATATGTCTTTATTGTCCTAGAAATAAATGCTATTAATCATAAAAATAGTAATATCATCATAATGCAATTACACCCTTTTAAAGAGCAATGAACCTTTGTTCATTACAAATAATCAGACGCTGGAATTGGAATGTAAAAATGGTTAAATATGAATAAGTGAACAAATTGTATGATGCACCTCAGGAAAACATTTTGGGCCCTAATGAGTATGTCAACAATTTTTCTCATAGTGTCCAAGTTAACTTTGATAACTTAAATTCAGAATTCAGTTTGTGTCTGTATGGAGCTTAAAACACAGCTTACACATTTACGTGTTTACTCTGGTTGGCAGAGATCTGTAGATTTCATGTTTTACAACCTTCTGTACCAAACAAAACTTTATACATCTAATATGCAACAACATAGCACTAGATTTGTTGAACAAAGGCCCTTAGACTCATTCGTTCATTTTCCAAGCTGAAAGCTCAGTAGACCAAGAATTCAGACACCTTCTACATTCTTTTTCAAGTCTAACTTTTTTCAACTTTTGTCTCCAGGTTTGTGTTATCAGGGAATTTATCAGAAGAATGGAGACCCCAAGCGTTCAGCCCAGCTGCTGGAAGAATTCACTCAGGATGCCCGGAATGTCAAGCTTCGAATTCAGGACCATCATTTGGAGGATGTCACAGACACACTCAAAAACTTCTTGTCACAGTGTGAGGATGCCCTGTTGGCCAAAGAGCTCTACCCTTACTGGATATCTGCCCTGGGTTAGTACTGAACTCTTTATAGAAACATTATAACTAACACCAGTGAACTGGTTCAGCACATTTTCTGTGTTTGCTTTTGTATGAAAGGTTTGCCCATTTTTCATGCTGTTCGACATCAGTTCAATGAGCTTCTGTGATGGCTTTTGTTTGCTGGTTTCAGATGAAGAGAATGAGACAGACAGGATTGAAAAGTACTCCACCTATATTCAGAGCTTACCCAAGATCAACCGCTCCACTCTAGCCGCACTACTGCAGCATCTCTACAGGTACACATACAGACACTAAAAACTCACAATGAGTACAAAACTTCCTCCCCCATAGTTTGTAATGAGCTCTTTTGAACAAAATTCCTGACTCACCAGCAACTCTTGGCAGTATACACCTACACGCCAAGCTTTTCCTGCATGTTAGGAGCTTTGAAGTCTGCTTTGCAGGCGTTCAGTAAATATGCTTTCCCATAAACCCTCAGTGGGCTTGTCAGATTGTGTGAAATATTCCGGATTTCACTCTAATTGTTTGGAGAAAGCTTAATTGGCCCTGTTGGCAGATTTGGATGGTGGCCTAACGTTTCCCCAATGATGATGCACACTTATTGTTTTCTTTTCTTCACAAACAGAAACATTTCAGTATTTGTGCCTGGCTGTTCAGTGTTACTTCTATGTGTGTGTGTGTGTGTGTGTGTGTGTTTGTGTGTTTGTGCACTGCATACTGATATATATATATATAGGAAAGTGCATCAGTGCAGGCCTTTTGTGTGAAATTATGAATGTGTTCATTTTTGAACTTGTTTGTTTATTCTGAAAGCATGTGCAAGTTCGTGTGACCTGGCACTTTTGGTTGGATGTATGGATATTCTTGTGTGTTTTTATGTACATGCTCGTGTGTATTCACAGGATCCAGAGCTGTTCTCACATTAACCAGATGATGGCTCAGAATCTGGCATGTGTGTTCTCATCCTGTCTCTTCCAGACAGAGGGACACACACTTCCTGAGACGCATGTGGTTGAAGACCTCATCAATAACTACATCCAACTTTTCTCGGTTAGTATCCCCTCACAGCAACACACACACACACACACACAAACAAACACACAGTATAGCAGTCTCAAGCTGATTGATGATGGTGGGCATCAAGGTTGCTTGTAAGATGTGAGGATTCTTATCTGTAGGACAGTCAGTATATACAATACACAGTCAATAAATACAGTACACATGTACTGTACACACACACACACACACACACACCCACACACACGTCTTTTTTTCTTTCTTTGGTCCACACACTATTTATCCTGCTTTTGTTGGTATAACTGTTTCTACTGTCCAGAGAAGGCTTTCTTCTAGATTTTGGTGTATTGCTGTGTGGACACTATGTTGGATGATCACCACTCCATTTTATCCCCATCTCTCCAACTCCCCAACTACAAAAGTATTGGCAAGAGCACCATCATTCCAGAGAGCACAGTTCTACTGCCCAGCTGGGTACTGGAGGGTTTTATACCCCTGTAGCTCACGCCTACCAATTACATAAAATCACACTATGGCCTTTGGCATGCCCGAATGCAATCATTCATTTTTGCCAATCGTTAACACCTGCTTTTCCAACCTATTTTCCACATATTAAACAGGACATTCACGGAACTGTACCTCTTCTTCCCAATCTTTGAATCTTTTTGCACACCCCACAGGAATTTATAGCTTTTTCTTCACTAAGGCAGTAGTAAATCAGAAGGAAATTAAAGATTTTTTGCTTTAAAAACAATGATTGGCCAGAACCATTGATTTACACTAATCAAAAATGCTTTGTGCACAAACTATAATTTTATTTTAGTTTATTTTAATTTTCAATATTAGACAGTAAATATTGAAATAAGTTCGGCTTTTCTAAAGCAGCATCATTGTAAAACATCCTCGCTTCCCCTGCTTGCTGCATCATGTTCTTTTGGCTGGAAAGACCGGAACAAGCAGCCCTTTGCCTCAGTAAGCAATGGATGGCCCAAAGCTAGATAGCAGCAGAACTGACTTTGCAATTGCTTTTACTCATGCAGAATTACAAATCATCTGTCTTGGAGGAGCCAAGTTTGGAAGATCATCTTTTAGAGTGTTCCAATATGTGCTTTGTCAGAGTTCCCTTTCTAGCATGAATTATTCTCTTTATATAGGAGATTTATGCACTATCTATCAGACCCTTCCTGCTTCAGTGTGTTAAGAGAAGGGGACACATATCGATGGCGCACTCAAAAACCGCAGTCATAGTGCAGTCGGGAGAGATGGGGATGGTTTTGCTGTTGAGCATTGACTTTTGTCTATTAAACTGGATATGAAGTAGCCTGCGGTGCTAATTCCTTCTTGACAGACCTCACACATTGACACGCACACATGTTGTGCACAGTCCATCAATGTAAGAAGTGAGGTTTTGTGCAGAAAATAAGCTTTAATAGCTTGGCACTTCCAGTACAAAGCACATTAAAGGTGCTCCACATGGAGAAGTGTCACTATTACACAAGAGGGTGTGGAATAAGTCCTCGTGTTTTTTTGGTGCTATGCTTTACCGACAGTAGTTAATATTAAGAACAAATGTAGTTTGATGTAAAATACTCTATTCTCATAAAGAAATTGATTTCTAGATTTGAAATCTCAGGCCCAGCCCGGGTTTATCCTATAGTTCAACATTTCTGAAATTCCGAAGCACCGTTAAAGCTACAATAGTAAAGCATTACAGTAATCTAATGTGACAGACATTGGTGTTTTAATTCCTTTAATCACATTATGTTTACTGACGTAGGAACTAGGAATGTCCCACTATATTCCTGTCCCTCTGTCCAATCCAAGGTCCTTAATACTGAGTATCGGCTACTGATGAGCTGATCTTTGTGAGTAAGAAGCAAAAATAAAGCAGACAAGTTATTTGGATGAGGTTGTCCTTCCGTGCAAAAATCTCCAAATTCTTAGCCTTTTTATTGGTTCATTCATCATGATGTGAAGAACAATTGCCAGATTTTGGAGCATTTCTATTGGTCCTTTCATCACAATATGAAGAATAATGCCAGGTTTTGGATCTTCTCTGTCCCATGCACTAGGGAGATGTGAGGCAAGTGAGGGAACATTCCTCCTCCTTATTCAGGGAGTGTCTGCCCCCGCTCAGGGAGTTTCTGCCCCCGCTCAGGGTGTGGCTGACCCTGTTCAGGTTGTGACTGCCCCGGTTTAGATCATGCCCCTAGTGGCTGCAATACTGGATTAACTAAAATATGCTTGAGTCTGCTTTTGGGAAATATGTAGTAATAAGAATCAGTTATTCATTTTGAATTCATTCATTTCTATTTAAGTAATGATCCCAACACTGACTAATGGAGTTAAGTCACTGATATATTAAAGTACTGGTAGAATGGTAACCATACCATTAAAGGTAAGAATCACAATAAAATGGTAAGAACCTTGCTTTCAGACGGCCTAGAGCAGTGTGTGTAGGTCCTGTGCTGTTGGGCTGTGATAAAAGGGTGTTTCTGTGTGGCACTGTCTTAGCTACTGTTTATCTCCCCTCATTAAACTAGGTCAATGAAGAGCAAGTCAGGCAAATGGAGAGAGAGAACCGCTTTATCACAAGGTGGAAGGACACTACGGTAACTCACCCCTTTTAACCTCGTTGTGTGTGTGTGTTTGTGTGTGTTTGTGTGTGTTTGTGTGTGTTTGTGTGTGTTTGTGTGTGTTTGTGTGTGTTTGTGTGTGTTTGTGTGTGTTTGTCCAGCTAAAAATTAGTGCCCAAACAGATGTTTTTTTGTAAATTTGGGACTTGGATGGACCTACATTATGTGGACAAATGTATTGGGACACCTGCTCATGTATTGTTTCTGTAAAGACTGTCTTGAATACCCATGGTAGGATTTCTACTTGATTTTGGACCATTGCTGTGAGGATTTGACTGTATTAAGCGACAAGAGTGTTAGCGAGGTCAAGATACTGATCATCAACACTACACCTTATGAATGAGATCAGGATATATGTTGATTCAATACTTCACATTCCTTCCTAACTTCACAACTCATCCCAAAAGAATTGGATGGAGAACAGTTGTTGCAGAGAACACAGTTCCACTGTTGCGTAGCTCAGTGCCTGGAGGCTTGATATCCCTCTAGTCCACGTCTGGCATTAGGCATGGTGCCAACAGGTTCTTGTTTATTTGCTCCAGAGAGTTCTATTCTGTTTGCATTTCATCTCTACAGGGACTAGCTGTGTTTTTGTTTTTGCCAACAAACATTTGAATATATATTGTATTTCACATTTACAAAAATAATGCCCCACTGAGCTGAACATAGGCAGTTTCAACTACAATGTTTCCCATATCCAGAGATCACTTCTTATCACTGTGCTGTCTTTTTTGAGTCATTGCCAGGTGGGCTTTAGTGTGTCGGATTGTGTTGCAGCATTACCCAGTTATGCTTAAGTTTCACAAAAGGATAATCAGATATTCTCCTGGTAGAGGGCAAAATATTTGTTTTTGTCAGTTGTGGCAAGTCACCCAGGCTTGGAAACAGCAGTGCCAGGTTTGACTGTTGGTATCATATCCTTTTGGAAACTACCACCACCAAGTTTAACTGTTAGTATGATGTCTTTTTGTGGAATTTTGTTTAAGTTGTATGATAGAACCTATACTGCTCTCGTTTTCCTGAAAGGTACAGTTTTACCTCATAAATCCACAGATTTGCTTTAGGCACAAGTGTGACAAACCTTTGTTCCTCTTGTTAAGCAGTGTTTTTTTTGTGGTGTAGCCCTCCCATGAATTCCATTTCTGCCCAGTTTCTTTCTAAGGGTGGATACATGATCTGTCATCAGTTTTTTAGATGTTCGTCTGGGTTCTTTTGTGGCATCCTAGATGAGTTGTCACTACTGTCTTGGAAGAATTTTCAGAGGCGGAAAATTAAGCTAACTGCATGCCAAAGTCATCACACACTCATGTCATGTCACCTCATTAAATTAGTTTCTTACTGATTTGTTTACGTGGATAAAGCCATTATTTGACTTTATACTACATACATTATACTATAAAATTGCCTGCTTGACATGATTTCAGACATCTGGTTTATGCAGACCGATAACACAAAGTTAACAGATGAGTTATGGATTCCTTCCTTTCATCTTTGTTTGTTTGTTTGTTTCTTTCTTTCTTTCTTTCTTTCCTTTTTTCTTTCTTCTAACCCTGGCTGTTTTTTTGTTCTATAAATATATTGTGAAATGTGTGTAAAGTCACTTCTCTGCAAATGTGTGCTCTGCTCCTGCAGGTGTGAGTGTTATTGAGCTCTGTCTCACTGTTGGTTTGAGCCTGTTTGGGGCAGAAAGGAATCTCTTGGCTCTCTCTAACCTTCCTGTCTTCAAACTTTATGCTTCGTTGACAGCAACAGAAAAAACTTGCTCAGATAACCTGAAGACAAATGAATCTTCCCTTCTGTGCTGCAGTCCAAAAAAGTGTTCATTTATTTATTATTATTTCTTTTTCTTTTTTCTTTTCTGGTGAAGTGGAGACAGGAGATTTTGGGTTGAGTGTAGCCATGCAGAATAGAAGGTCAGCTCTTCGAAGGGTCAGTTCCATTACTGTCCCCTCAAGTCATGGGGAAAATTGGAAATCCACTAAGACAAATGAAAAGAGGAAAATGCTTAGGATGGGCAGCGGAGTGTTTAGTGGAGGGGGCGAGCGGGTGGAGCTTAGGAAGGGGCAAGGTACTTTTAAGTGTTTTTAAAATGCACATGTATGATGTTCACTGTGCTAAGTGTGTTTACATTGAATTTGTATGGTGTGTGTGTGTGTGTGTGTGTGTGTGTGTGTGTGTGTGTGTGTGTGTGTGTGTGTGTGTGTGTGTGTGTGTTTCTGTCTTTTTTTTATGGTAGGTGTTTATAAATGAATGAAGCTCCTTAGGGCTCAGTGTGCCAAACCTGTGCTCACTGTAATGTCCTACTGCTGAATGATGTGGGACTCCAGCTGTACATCATATAGACACACACACACACACACACACACATACATACAAGTGTGAGCTGAATGGTGTCTTGATTACTCTTTGTTAGCTTCACAATTACTGCAGGAGTTCAGTATATGTGCATCTTTTTCTTTCTTTCATATGTTCTTTCTTTCTCATTCCTTGCTTTCTTTCCTTTCTTGCTTGCTTGTTTGCTGTATTTCTTTTGGTGAATCTTTCTTCTCTTTGTTCATGAATCATCACTAGAATCATCTTTATTTGTCTTTCTTTAGCTTTACTTTTTACTTTCTAGATATTTTTTTTCATTCTATTTTTCTTTCTTTACATTTCCCTCTTTTTCTTTTCTCCCTTCGCCCTTCTTCACATTTAGCATCAATATACTAATGCAGGTAAAAAAAAAAAAATTGAGTAGAAGCATGAAGTGCTCTAAACTCTGGTAGATGCAGCAATGACTCTAGACTTGATTAAACACTGTGGACCAACACCAGCAGATGACATGGCACCCTAAACCACCACAGACTGTGAAAACATCCCACTGGATTTCAGACACTTTGGATTCTGTGCCTCTTGACTCTTCCTCCAGACTCTAGGAATCGAGAATCGAGAATCTATTATTCTTGATTTCCAGTTCTTTTTCTCATTAGGCCAAAAAAGATGCTTCTCAAGTCATCTCTGCTTCAGGAAGGTTTGATATTAGGAATGCTACAGTTGGAGCCCCTTTCTTGGAGACATCTGCATGGTGGCGCTTGATGTATCAGAACTTGCACAAGCAGTACACACCTTGTGAAGATCTCCCAATTTTTTTATATCGACTTTTCTTTACAATGCTCTCAAGGCTGTGATCGTCCATGTTACTCGCTCCCTTTTTCACACCAATTTTCCTTCATACTTTCATGGTTGTATCAGAATTTGTATGGCCAGCTGTCTGATTAGTAGTCATGTAATAAGCTTTTAAACAGAAAATGTTTTTATTGTTTAATATCTTTCACATGCAGTCATTACAGTCTTGTTGCAGTTGTACAGTATGTCAAAGTTAACCTTCTAATCTGCTTTGATTCTGATGTCAAAAAGTGTGTGCCTTTACAGTTCTCTCCAGCTGGTGACTTGATATTTGAGGTCTATTTGGAAAAGAAGGAGCCAGAAAACTGCTGTTTAATCAAGGTAAGTGTGCATGTGTGCGTGTGTGTAAACCTGGGGCGATAACTGCCACCGACCAAATCAAAGAGGAGTTAATCAAAGAAGTGTCTCATTTAATTATGTGAATAATTGTGTTTTATTAACAGTCGAGGAAAAACTGCAGGTAATGCACGTATGCAGGCGTGGCACCCGGCAAACTGTATGTGTGAGATTGTGTATGTTTCTGAATTTTGTAACTATTGTGTAAATGATGACTATTATGTTTTTGTGTTAGGTCTCTCCCACCATGAGTTCTCATGAGCTGGCTGAAAGCACTTTAGATTTGAAGGGCATAGAGGCAGGCTTGCAGGACCTCTGGACAGCTTTTGAGGTCATTGAGAATGGAGAATTGGGTATGCAACATTTTTATACACAGACAACCATACAGTAATTTATCTAAACATTTGTTGTGTGTTGTCAGCAGCATATGTACTTCACATTTGGTTATATGACGTTTACGTTTACAGTTATGGCATTTGGCTAACACCCTTATCCAGAGCAGCTTACAAGCTTTTTCACATTACAGAGGTGGCTCAAGGTAGTGTTAGGAGTCTTACCCAAGGACTCATATTGGTGTAGCACAGCATAGTTGCCCAGCCTGGGAATAGAACCCCAGTCTCCCACATGGTGGTGCACTGGTGGTGTAATCTGTTGCACCACACCAGCCACCAACCATGACTACTTTATATACGGTATTGTCATCTGTACCGTTTTTATAGCATTTACCACCTTTTCACTGTTCTCCATCTGTCAGTTGTCATATCTTATATCTTTCACACCAGTCATAACATTAATAGCACTAAAATTCATTTTAAACCAGGAAAAATGGACAAGCTTAAAACCTCAGTGACTTTGAGGAGCACCAAATTGTGATGGTTCGAAAACAGAAGATTTGGATCAGAGCATTCCCCAAACATCAGGCAGATCTTTTGGGGTTTATGGGTTATACGCTGCTAAGTACTTATCATATCATATGTGGAAGAGCAACCAATAAACAAACAGCAGGGTCACAGGGACCTATCGCTCACTCGTGCTCATGGAAGTCACACTTCACAACTTGCAGGTACAAGACACCTTCTGAGGTGTTACGGAGTCCATGTCTCAAATGCTCAGATCAGTTATTGCAGCCCAAGTGCGACCCACCCAGACAGCTTGTGCCACTGAGATTTTACTAAAGCCCATGTTGCTTTGATAGCGGCCTTCATTTTGTCCGTATAGCTGGGTCAAGTGTTGCTCATCTTCCTTTTGACCGTGCCCCATAGATTGTCTGTGGGGTTCAGGTCTGGAGAGTTGGCTGGCCAATCAAGCACAGCAGTATCATGGTCAGCAAACCAGTCTGTAGTAGTTTTGGCACTGTGGGAACGTTCAAAGTCTAGCTGAAAAAAGAATGAGGGATGCATGAAGTGCTCTAGTATTTCCTGATAGACACTGCATTTACTCTGGACATGATGAAACACTGGTGAGCAATACGAGAACTTCACACTGGACTTCAAGCTCCTTGGATTCTGTGCCTCTCCACTCTTCATCCAGACTCTAAGAGCTTGAGCTGAAACTCTTGAACTCCAAACACTCGAAATTCCACTTGAAAAGTCCAGACCCATCTCACTGTTTTGAGGACTGTTCGAAGACCATGAGTTTGATTGTCACTTCATATGTGGCATAAGGGTTTTTGCTCTCTGAAGATGGGGTAGGACAGCCCTCACAATAAACAGTTATACTCCTTATACACACTGATCGAGAATGTTCTTCCCTTATTCACAGTGAGGACTTTAGCTTCTTGGCTTTTCTTCTAGTACAGTATAAAGCCAACTGCCAACATTGAAGTGTAGGTGTTGGTTGGGTGATGTTGGCTCAGTCTGCTCTAGTCCTAAAGAGGAAGTAGTCAACCTGCAGTGTATTTATAGTGTGTTAGTCAACCCTGTAGGAATTGAGCTTCTTTATGAATGTCATAGCACTTAAAAGTCAACAGTGTTGGTTACAACCTTTTAAACTCTGAATAATCATTTGGCAGTGCCTTGATATCTCTAGCAGCTGTGGTGCTGCATTAAAAAATGGCCATGTTACATACATGAGTGCTCAGACTGTTTATTAGAATCATTTCCTCCTGGTTATGAAAAACTATTAAATGAGTGTGATGGGATTGAAGCTGTAGGGGGAACAGAGGGAGAGCAGGCATGAGGCTTGCCAATAGTGTGCACTGTGTTACCCCCTTTTGCAAATTAGGACTGGATAATAGATCTATTTTGCACTTGAGTGTGTTTTCTAATCAGGCTCAGATTGGCTGAGGATAATTGCAAATTTGCACTATGTAATTATGTGCACATGGAGGCCAGAAAAAAACAGCATTTAATTTGTAATAGATTTTTTTTTTGTAATGATGGAATTTGCTGATGACATTTTAGGGTTAGAGTTAACTGATGTAAGAATTGCCACAGTTGAGGAGATTAATTTTGTGGAAGATTGGAGTTAAATTGTTAAAGATGCCACCCACTAGTAATATCTTGCCTGCTTTGGACACACATCATTTCATACAGAGAAACCCAAATCCAGCAAGCATTACAGCCTTGTGACTGTTGACTTTATTCAGTCTCACAGACTGAAATGAGGAAACAGTAGGTCAAATGAGTTCCTCAGCTCTACAGATGAAATTGACCCGTCCATGTCTTGACCTTTAGTAGCTGTTGTTGAGAGGTCAGGTTTTACGGAATGTTGGGTGTAATCTGTATTATACTGTTCAGTGTATTTAGAGATTATAGCACACGTCTCAGTTCTTATATATATAGTCCAAAAACCCATATTTACAGTCGCATTATTTGTCAGATTCTGATTTGTATGTGTTTGAAATGTCATACTGTTATAAAAGGTCTAGTGTAGTTTTCTTGCTGGATAGTCAAACTAATATTAGTACATTTTCATTTTGGCTACAACTAGAGATTAAACAGTTTAAAGTCTGGTTTTAAAGTAAATTTCCTGATGGTTTTATAATCACATTTCTCTTTCAGTATTACATGATCATTTAAACCATAGCTAGCTTTAAAGCCCTTGGCCAATTTTGTGGGATGTTTGTATAATTTGGTGTACATTCCAATAAATAAATAAATAAATGAATGAATGAATGAATGAATGAATGAATGAATGTATTTGTAGGAGACAGTCAGGCCTGCCAGAGACTGTAATTTCAGATGATCCTAGACTACTCATATTTGTCTTCATTTGAGATGTAAATGCTAACAGATGTTTAATATTTGTATGTATGCATTTGACCATATTTTGATCAAAACTTTCAACTACTTCTTTTTTTTTTTTTTTTGCTTATAAGGACTAAAATGATCCTGTTGGAATGAGGTCATCCAGAGTGCTTTTGTGCTGAAAATGCAAGAATTAAGAATTGACAATGTTAAGTTCTTCAAAACGGTCGGTGGTCCAAATCAAATCATTTATTTCTAATGAAATAGGAACACTGTGAGCAAAGAAAAAGCAAACAAACCATCCGTTCTCATTTACCCCTATAAATCAATATCTGGATCAGTGATGTCATCATCACCCTGCCCCCTCTCACTGATCAGTCAGAGTCTATCTGCATGTTGAACGTGTACATGTGGACAGAAGCGTAAACATGCACTGGAAGGCTCCTTTGGAGGTTCGGGATTTAATTCAGTTGCAGATGAGTGAATTTTATCCAAGATGGATTATTTGTCACACAATGAGCAGATTGCTGTGGGGTAAATCAGGGTACCATCATGTCTGTAGGTTAATCTGATCCTGAGATATGATGCCTAGAAAATGGCATGTCACTGCCCTACATATATTACAAACAGTACGCAATTTTGGAAGTCACTCTGGACAAGAGCATCTGCGAAATGCCCTAAACGAGTGGTTTATGATGGGGCCTCGGGAGAGTGATCGCTATGCATCCTTCTTTTTGGAAAAGTAGATTGTGAGATATTAAAATTAAAAAAGTGTTTCTGCACAGAACTAAAATGCAGGTTAACTTAAAGTTGGAATGTTGAACTGCATTTAGAGGTGCAGCTCCACGGGTGAGGAGAGGCACAGTATGTTAAACGTTCTCTCTGTGGCTCACAGTGCACTGACTTTCTTTGTTGGATTTGGCAACTCTTTCCTCGTGTACTGCACTGATTGCTACAGTGCGACCACGCTGCTAATGCAGCAGTTGCTGTCCTAAATGACACGAGTGCAATGGTTTTTAGGATGTAATCTTCTTCAATTAAAACTCACGAGTTTTGTTGAGAGCTATACAAACAGTGGGCCCAGAATTTGACAGAGGCGCGGTCAATGCTAATTTTGGGAATTTTGGCCACAATAAACACGAGATCACGCTTTATACTGTTTCATCTCTGTTGCTTTTTTACTGCTTCTTCATCTCATGCATGATTATCGACATTCTTCACCTGATTTTATTTGTTTTGTTGAAAATCAATAAACCTCTTACTATGAAAACAGTTGGGAATCCACTGGAATGTTCTGAAATCTTTTTGAGGCCTAAAGAATTACAGGATGTCTGCCAATAACCTGTCTTTTGAGATTCCCTCTGGTTTTACAAGGTAGAAGAAAATCCATATGCAATTAACCACCTTGAGCTGCTCAAACATTGGTAAATCAAGCAGAATATGTAATCAGCAACAAAATCAGCCGGTATCTACAGATGTGTTTTTGGCAGGCCCTTGTATGTTTTGTGCTGTTCTCCCTCAAATACCTATGCGTGATGTTTTTCCATGCACACAGCCCATAAACGGAATGTTTAGGCTTGGGCGCCAGTTTCGTACATAACACACAGTCAGACTTCCGTGAATTGCCTCTGAACCCCATGTCAAGGGCTTAGTACATCAGACCCTCAGTCTCTCAATCACGGTGATTTGTGTGTGTTTTTCAGAACGTCCATTACACTACAAAGAGAAAGTCCTGGAGCAGGTTTTGGAGTGGAATACTCTGGAGGATCCTAGCTCAGCTTTTGTGCTCATTCGAAAATTACCTGGGTACAAGATTTCCCATTCCAGCCCAGGTAGAGTTCACTGATCTAGAGAATAGTTCATCACTGGACTATTCAGGTCGTTTCCTACATGCCAATGTTTTTTTTGTGTGTGTGTTTTTAAAATAAACAATACTACGATATTGTTTTTCATACATTTAGCCATTCTTCCAACAGTGTAATATTTGGTTCTGAAAGAGAACTTTCTGATCCATTTTCCTCTTTTGCTTGTGAATTCTCTCGTTCTCTGCACTAAAGCAGGACTCATTTAGCGGTTGCTTTCTACTGCTCCTTCAGCTATTCCAGACAGGAGAGCACCTTAGCCTTTAATAGCCTATTACTGAACCAGCATCTCATACGCAACCTTTTACCCACTCAGAGTAATAGCCTCCCTTTCACACCTCACTAAATGATATTAATGTCTATTAATCATCTTTCTCAATAGTTATTTCAGTTTCTGTCACTCCCAAAGCTATTTCGACACTTGGGCTGTGCCCTTATCAAATCTTTTTAATACTTTAGCATTTTCGTGTGTGTGTGTGTGTGTGTGTGTGTGTGTGTGTGCGTGTGCGTGTGCGTGCCTCTGTTTTTAGAAGAGCTGATGGATATCACGAAAGCAGAGCACCTGAAATTTAAAGATGGTGCAACAAAACTGCTTTCAGGTCACAAGTTTCAGGACAGATATCTTGTACTCCGTGACAAGAAGCTGCTGCTGTACAAAGATGCAAAGGTATCCAATATTTGGATGTATTTCTCTGTTTTCCTTTTTTATTCCATTCCCTTCCTTTTTTTCTTTTTTCCGTGCTTCATTTTCATTTCCTTCCTTCCTATTCCCTCCCATATTTATATGTATTGTATTTTCTGTCCACTGTATTTAATGTCCGTGAAACTGTTTTTCATTGGAGTGCACAACCCTGTATTAGTATGACAGTTGAATTCACTTGTCCTTTCTTTCTTTCTTTCTTTCTTTCTTTCTTTCTTTCTTTCTTTCTTTCTTTCTTTCTTTCTTTCTTTCTTTCTTTCTTTCTTTCTTTCTTTCTTCTTTCCTTTCCTTTCCTTTCCTTGGTTCCTTCATCAAAAGTAACAGTGGGGCTAGAAATGGCCTTAGTCACCAGGGAGACCAGGGTAGTTATGGATAAAATGTAGAGTCCAATGGAACATGATGGGTGATTTAACTTATCCTTTTTTCTTTTTTTTTTTTTGCTTCCTTCTTTTGCTCGATCCTTTCTTTTTCTTTCTTTTTCTCTTTCTTTCTTTCTTTCTTTCTTTCTTTCTTTTTCTTTTCTTTCTTTTCTTTTCTTTTCTTTCTCTCTTTCTTCTCTTTTCTCTTTCTCTCTCTCTCTCTCTTTCTTTCTCTCTCTCTTCTTTCTTTCTCTCTTTCTTTCTTTCTGTCCCACTTCTTATCCTCTATCATCTCCACTTCTTTGTCTGCTTAATTATCACCTCAAACCACAGCTCTATCCCATAACCAATCAGCATGGTTTGGTTGAATATCTCAGTCCTTCTGCCTGTGGCAGAATAACAACACTTGCTCAGTTTTTGTTCTGTTTGATAGCCATCAGATAGCTCTAACAGTATCTCTGTTCACTTCTGAGTCGCCACCGTGGCTTTCTCACTGATTTTCACACTTTGGTTTGGTCATTCATGCCACTGGTGTTCCATTTCCTTCCAGATGAGCTAATGATTAAAAAAAGGTAGGATGAAATTAGCTGCTCAGGGCCAACAGGATGGCCCACTTGTGGTGCGTTGTGGAGGGGGAGATAATGCATTTTGAGAAGTAAAGATGTGTAGAGCTCTTTCTTTTCTCTGAAATTAAAATGGTGATCTGCTTTTGTAATTTGTAATTTGCACTGTGTGTTGTTCTCACTGCCTTTGCAGCATGTGTATAAGCGCATTTCTCCCTCTGGGACTCATGCGCACATCCGTGACACACACACACACATGCACACACACACACACACACACATACACACCCACACAGCTTGAGCTGACACACAGCCATGAAAAGATGTTTCTACGTGTTAATAATTGATATTAGAGGGAAGGAAACATGCATACGTGTGTGCGTGTGTGCAGGGGCTTAGGACATTTTAAACATAGGCTGTTCTGTGCTTAATTAATGTAATATGTGAATGCTTCAGAATGTTCTTCTAATTATCGAGCAAAGGAGGTGGAAATCAGCTGTGAAGCAGAAATTTAATTGATATTCTGATGCCTTTGTTTTTCAAGTTTCTCTTTCTCGGGCAAGTGAGTGGGCATAAGGTTTGTGTGCGCGAGAGGGAGAATCTTATTTTATCATCCTGCTCTTCTCCGGCTGCGCCGTCTTGTTCATTATGTGTGAAATGCATCCCTTCAAGGCAACATTACAGTCTTGTTGGCATATGCTAGTTTAAACAAGGCCCTTGGGCTTGGAACTGCTGTACACAGGATACTGGCATTATTTTCCTCTTCTCAAAGAAATGAACAAGGGGAAATAAAAGAATATCACGGATAGTTCAACTGAGCTGCTCGCATTGTGACTGCAAGTCTGACTCAATTCCAGCACTTACAGTGATAGTTTGGGGAAAATGTGGCGCAATATGATGGAGCCATTTTCACTGTCATCTCCTCAAGCAAAGACGACATTATTACCTACCAGGTATAATCAACCAAGGGGGCTACAGCCATATTGAATTACGCAGAATTGTATAAAGGTACAATACTTATTTGAGGAGTTCATGTAGGGCGTGAGAGTAGATGTTATGAATCATGTTTTGCGACTTTTCTGGGTCAAATTAGTGTCCTGATATTGTCATGTGCAATACCTTCCCCAGAGTGCGAAGCCAGAAAAAGAGGTTCCTCTGGAGTCTGTGAAATGCTACCTAGGCCTGAGAAAAAAGCTGAAACCAACAAGCAAGTAAGTATTCATTCATTCATTCATTCATTCATTCATTCATTCATTCATTCATCCATTCATCCATTCATTCATTCTTATTCTTTTTTTGTATAATGAACAAAGTCATGCAGAGAGGCAGGCAAGAAAAATAGAGAAAAACAGGTCCCACATGCTCGTCGACAGATAAAGATAGAGTTAAGAGTTTTACATCCTGCCATGCTCTGTAGCGTGTCTAAAAATGGTAAATCAGGCCAGCTGACCTCGAGTTTGGATCACCAAGTCTCTGAGTCAGAAAAGAGTCATTTTCACAGAGGGTTCATTACTGGGGCATCGATGGTAGAGCTTCAGGACACAAAGACTGCACAAAAATATAAGATGGGGGAAATAGAATTCCCGAGTAAAAACTAGTCAAAAGCACACGTTCCTCAGTAGGAACTGTTCTGCGGGCTGAGAATGTCAATGCAGGAACAGGTCGTCCCCAACTGCACTGTAGAGCTGCAGTGCATAAACAAATTAGCTTTACTTAATGCGTCAACCATATAGTTTTTTCTGAGCATATTGCTGGTTGAAGTTCAGTTTTTTAAAATGATTTAAAGTTAATCTGAACTGACCATCTTAACATTGTAGTCTGTACACTAGCCCATTGTGGGCTAGTGTCTCGATTCAACAAAATTAAGTATCGTTTAGTAGATTTCACACATCACACCTAGATCATGGAATGTTGTTTATAATTTGCATGTTATTATTCAGTCCAAGAGTCCAAGTTGAGATGTGAGCCAGTATGCAACTTAACTGTGACTCAAACTCAAGTCACGAATTCTGGTGCCCATCACTTCTTGGTCGTACCAAAATGCTTTGGTACTCTGTCCTAGTTGAGCAGCACAAAGTTCCACATTTATACTTTCACTAAAACCACATAGCAAAATACCACATAGCAATACAACACACATCATCTGCTTAACTTATAGAATTATTAAAGATTCAGTACGCATGGAACTTTTAAAGTGCCAGAATAAAATACATTAGTCATATTTGGTTTTGCCACTCCGAGAGATGTTATTATTTTTAAGTGTATTATTAAGATCGATTCCCAATTATTTCAGTGTGATCCTCTGTTCTCATTAATATCCCTTGGTGCTTGGTCCTGTCTCAGGCTCTTGTTACCAAAGATTCATGGCCCATTCAGCTTCGTTCAAGTCCCTATCTCAGGAAACGGCTTTAAAGGCTTCCCCAAAACCACATTTATATCACAATAACAGAATTGATTAAATGTAATTGGGTTTTAACAAATACAAATTATCCATTTTGTCCGCTCCTCCCGGGAACACGGGCAGAGTAGATTTGTTTTACTTTAATCATTTTCCAAGCAGATCAGAACATTTTACCAGTTATCATTTGAATCAATTTCTCAGAATGCAAGTGTAACAAGAACCCGATAACTTTGTGCCTGCAATTATAATGCGTGCTTCGCATTCAAATAGGATGGGGGATTGGGGGATGGTAGAGATGGATGTGAGTGAATGGAGATGGAGAGATTAAAGAAAAATCGATCCCAGGCATTGAGCACAGTGTTGGGAGAAAGAGAGGTGAGAAAGGAGAGAATGTAGAGACAGATTGGGCTGAAGGTGAAATCACTGGGTTTTTTGGGGGTAGGATTTTTATTTTGCTATTTTCCAGAAGTGCAAGAATGAAAGTGGTATTGGATTATAAGACTGAAAAGCTTGTGAGAATAAAGTATTAAAGAAGCCTTGTCTGTAAAATGTCCTAAGGCTTTTTAGATATCTAATAAAGTTTTGAAATAACCTTTTCATTGTCCCCTGTGTAAAAAATTTAAGCTGTTCATACAGTGTCCCAAACCACACATAACTACACTAAAAACTGTGAGCTTTGAATAGAATAATACTCAGAAGTCTTGCTGTGTAGGTCGGTAGAGTATATTGTGGTTTGACATGCGAGTTAGATCAGCCAGTCAGAGGGAGCTATATCTGCTGCACCATTTAAGGTCGAACAGATGCGAAACAAAGTTTACATGAAAGTAAGTTCTTATTATTGGATGGCTTTGGAAGTGTGTTTAGTCATGGGATGAATTTACTGTCAAAAATAGCTGCACAAATAGTTGCAGCCTAAGTGAATGTCTGATTGCAGTTCTATTTGTAAGATAAAAGGATGATAAATTCAAAAATATATATTTAGATTGATATTTATGAGCATTATTAATAATATTATTATGTGTCTCAGTATAGCGTCGGGTATAACGCTACATACCAGAAGTCTCTGCATGGAGTTGTAGATGTTCCCAGTGGTGTCCTGTGAAAATCCACCTCACGCAGCCTGATTATTCTCTCTCTTCCTGCAGATTTTGCAGCAGGGTGGAGTGTTGATAGATTGTCCAATAGCATCCCACATGTTTTCTGGCAATGTGATTGGCCATGGCTTAGCCTGTGTCTTTAAGGCAAGCTTTTGAGTTGGCAGCAGTTTATTTACTAGCATTTTCCTCTTGTAATAACACACTGGAGTGTGTGTTCAGAAAACTGACAGCATCTCATTACCAATAATGTTGGGCTGTCAAAGTGCCTGTAATGAAGACCAAAAGTGATCTGGCATCGCACAAAATTGCACCGTGACACCAGGCCTTGTGGATGTGTGACACATGAAAACAAACCACTGACCATGGTGCTGACCATAGCACCTCCACACATGGAATTGTTCAAGATGAAAATGACCCACTGCCATTGTGAGTGACTCCATGACAGTTTTGCATTGCAATCTCTTTTCCCTAATGCGGGTACTTCAAGACAGTGAACAGTGGAACATCTCCACCCATGTCCAGGTGTCCTGTTGTTCACTAGTCCACGTGCAAGCCCAGTTCATATTGGTCAGAGTTCAAAATGTCAGAGTTGTTAGACGTAGTTACTCCTAGTTGAGTGAATCCACACCCCTTCTATGCTCCTGTTTTGAGCATGCAGAGTGTTTCTGTCCTCAGCAAATCAGAGGCAGTTTGGATCCATTAGTATCATGTGCTGAACTATTGCCAGAGAGCAAGGAGCAGCGGGGCTTTCCTTTAGCCCAAGCTTTTATTCCACCCACCAGCTTTTTAAACTGCATTTAGGTCTTATTTAGGCTGCTGTGGAGGAAGCTAAGCTGAATTTTACGGTTGCTTAGCGTTTTAGCAATCCTCTGGGGGTCACGTTCTGTGACTGTTGGAAAGAGTTGAGAATAGACTTTAATCGATATGGGGTCCTTGGTGAAATGCTGGGAAGCTAAAGGTTTGTGTGTTGATTTTTTTTTTTCATTTCTCTCTCTCCATCCCTACCCCCACCTCCCACCTCCCTACCTCCCTGCCCCCCCCTCCTCTTTCCCTCAACAGTTGGGGCTTTACTGTTTACACTCAAAAACAGCAATGGTAAGTGCTATTTATTTTGGCCTAATTGCACAGTCCCTCACAGAAGAGCCACATTTATATGCTTTTCCTTTTTATTCCAGTCTTCAAAATGTGAAGGCCTCGTACGTAGGAGGCGTTTGCTATTTTAATAGGCTGTAAAGTGGTACAGCAGTGAAGTTCAGTGTTGACCTTGTGTTCCCCTAATAAGGTATTTCTGCTGTGAAGGAAAGGATTCTCAGCTGGACTGGGTTATTTCCATTATCAGAAGCAAGGTGAGCTCACTTATGCTGTCACTGTGTGGATACGTAATTAAAGCGCATTAACAGTGTTTCTGTGCCGATTACTCAGAACACAAACAGATGTTCTTTCCTTAGATTTCCTAATTACATATTTCCTTCTGTGAAAAATGTGTTTACTCACTGAGCCTCTGTGCAGGCTGAAACAAACGAGAAACTGCTTTGTTTCGGTTAAGCATTTTCCTTTCCTAGCCAAAGGGGGAAGGTGGTGGTGGTGGTGGTGGTGGTGGGGGGGGGGTTAGTTATGTGAATAAGGGGAAAGTTTTTGAGGTCATTCTCTGCCAGCATAAATCACATTATCCGGAAAAGTCTTTTAGCAGAAATAAGGTCATGTAGACTGCCACAATCACACTGGCTCCATCACCCTCTTCTCTCAGCAGCTGAGTGCAGCTACAGACCAAAGGCCTGAGTCAGCTCACCGTGCAGTAATAATAGAAACGGAGGGCACACATTGGCGGGGAGGCTAGCAATGATTTAGACGTTGTCTGGATCCCTCCCCCACCCTCCCTCACCCCCTTTTTTCTGCCCAAGTGCTTCTGCCTTATCTGCCTTCCTCAGGTCTCTTATTTTATTGTGAGCTTTTGTCCTTCTTTTTGTGTTTTTGTTCCGATCTAGCGATACGGTTTAAAAAAATAAGAGCTCTGAAAAGTTTTATAGCGCATCTCTTAAGTGTACACCAGGCTTCTGCAAGTGTGTGTGTGTGTGTGTGTGTCTGTGTGTGAGAGAGAGAGAGAGCGAGAAAGAGAGAGTAACTAATTGATACCCTCAGACTAGGCACTTTCGCATTCTTCTCCTATCTTTTTAACCACCACTCGCTGAGGCGTGGTTTCCATAGAAACTGCAGAGGAACAATGTAGAGGTAAAGGTACAGGTAGATGAGCCCTTTCTGCTGCTAAAATGAGGACGTATATGCCAGGAACAGGATCAGAGGCCACCAAGTCGCGGGAAAAGTACAAGCTGTCTTAGCAAGCGAAAAGAGGGCGTTCCGGTTGCCCAGGTACTGGTGCGAAATGTTCCAGCACATTTGTTCCTACATCATTAAGGTCTTAAAATTGTTTTTTTGCTAGTACTGAGATAGGAGTTCTAGTGTCTGTAAGTGCAGAGTTTGTGAAAATGCACTTGTTTTGGCATTTTCTTTGAGATTTATGATATGGAACACTTGAGCTTTTACACTTGTGGTTTGACACGGAGCGATTTAGAGTTTTCTCCAAAAATTCTTAAGGTTTTATATTAAAGCATTTATGAAGAGGAAAACAAGTGTCACGCTTATTTTGGTTTGACAGTCATATGCTGAAGTATAGAAGAATAATCAGCATGATAATGAGTAGCAGTGTGTAGATAACACTGAGGCCATGCACTGTCTGCAAAGGTTTAGGTAAACTTGGCCAAAGTGCATATTTTGTTGGTTTTTGAAGTGAAATAAACACAGCCTCTACAGCTATTCAAAAATCAGCAGAGGCTTTGATTCCGTTCAGTGACGAGTGTTAGTGAGGTAAGTTTGTTGGTTGTTCTCCGCCCTGCATACGTACTCAACTCCCCAGTTTTTGGTATTGTTCAGTACTTGGAAAACTATTGGATGCACCATCATTCCAAAGGCCACAGTTTCTCTGCTGTATGGCTCAATGCTGGGGGCGGGGGGGTGACCTTCATCCCAGTACAAGTTCTAGAATGCTCTGGAGCAGGTTTATCATCAAGGATGTCTCTGTACATCGCTGCAGTCATCTTTCCCTTGACCCTGACTAAGGAACTCGTCTCTCAGTTCCTAGTGCAGAAAAACATGCCTACAGCGTGATGAGCAGTGCCTGGTTTCCAAAACAATAGTTTATCATGGTCTGAGACTCCTTTAGGTGCCTCCAGACGGGCTGTCATGCCTTTTACTGAGGATTGGTTTCTGTCTGGCCACTCTACCATACAAGCCTGATTGGTTAGGTGATGTTAAAATGGTTGTCCTTCTGGAAGGTGTTCCACTCTCCACAAAGCAACTCTATAACTCTGTCAGCATGACCATTAGGTTCTTGGTCATCTCCCTGACTAAGGCCCTCCCTCCTACTAAAATCACTCAGTTTGGCTGGGTGGCCAGCTCTACAAAGAGTCCTGGTGGTTCCAAACCTCTTCCAATTACAGATGATGGAGGCCACTATGCTCATTAGGACTTTTAATGCAGCCGACATTTTTCTGTAACCTTCCTCAGATCTATGTCTCGATATAATCCTGTTCTGGAGGTCTACAGACCATTCCTAAGACTATGATTTGGTCTACTATGGGACCTTAAATTAACAGGTGTTGTGTATGTGTGTGTGTGTGTGCGTGTGCATGTGTGTGTGTGCATGCTTTTTTGGCACTTTACTGGTTTGAATCCATGTAAGGGCAGGACTGAAGTACCTTTGAGCAAGGCACTTATCTTCCCAACTGCTCCCTGGGCACCATGGATAGGGCTACCTACTGCTCTGGGCATGTGTGCTCAGTGCTTCCTAGTGTGTGAATTCACTTGTGTGTATCACTGTGTGTGGATGAGATGTGTGCACCTTACCATAGAGAAGCTGATTTAAGGACAAAAAACTGGAGTGGTCTCTAAGTTTTTCCAGAGCTTGCTTGCTTGCTAGCGTTCGTTCTTTCTTTCTTTCTTTCTTTCTTTCTTTCTTTCTTTCTTTCTTTCTTTCTTTATTTATTACCTATTTTAGCATTCATTTATTATTAGAGGTGCTAAAAAAGTGTTAAATATTACGTCAGATGCATTTAGTATGTTACATTTTTTTTAACTGCATAGAACTTACATTAAACATGTTAAAATCATATCAATCAAATCATTCACCATATTCATTTCAGTGGCCTTTATTCTACTACAGCATTACCTTGCTTTTTTATCCACGCAGAATGGTGGTGAGTTGTGGCCTACTTGCACAAAGAAGAGCACATTTTCATTTCCACCAAACAGTACAGTGCGTAGTTCCGCTTGCGGTGGATCACAGAATACAAAAAGAAGACAAAGCAAAGAGGTCAGCATCAAAGCTCTCCTTTCACTATGTCTAGGATTCACATAATAGTCACTAATCAAATTGTTCTCTTGTTTGGTGTAATTTCTACATACATGCACAAAACGTGACAATATAAGTCAAAAAGCAAAGGCTGAGTTGATCCCAAATACTAATTCTCTCTACTTCCATCCACAGGACAACAGGATGGTGCCCACGAATGTCACGTTCAAGACTGAGAACTCAGCGGAAGCCGATAGTAAGCATAAGACTGCTGTTCTGGAGAGCCATTTAAAGCATAAGAACCAAAAAGGGGATTTCAAATTAGGACACAAAGTAGCCACTAGTGGAGGAAACTCTCTCCTCCCAAGTGACAGAGCAACCAGTGATGGACCACCTCAAATTGTGCCCTCACATCAAGACTCAGGTAATCACAGCAAAGCTCCACAAAAGAAGTCTATGTTTGGATATGGAGCAGGTCAGATGCCACTAAACCTTCTCAACGAACTGAGCACTGTTCTCAACCAAACGGGACGCACTCCCAAAGAGAGCTGAGAGAATGTTAAAAGAGGTTCCCCTAAGATGTACTTCTACAAAGTGGATGTCAGAAGAGTACAATGACTCAGGCAGACCAATAAATAATTAAATATTTATTTCCTACATGTTTTAGATGGCAAGAAACCAAAGCATTTCTCCCTCTACTACTTCATCCAGCATCAAAAGTACGTCACAGCATCCACCTAGGTAGGCCAGTGGTGCATTAGTGGCTGTTGTGATGGCAGTGGTAGGTGGCGGTGTGTTTAATCCAAAGGCTTTTTGGATTTATTCTTAGATTTGATGTCCTATGTAGGGGTATGTGGATGTATGTGCCTAAGAATTGATCGTTACATTATAAAATGCTCTTTGACAATCCGTTATATTTACAAACAAAGGCAGTATTAACTACAGTCAGTCATTGGTCCTTTCAGACTTGTGCTATGTAAATATGAGACACCTATTTACATAGTGCTGGTAGATGTTCTAGGCTTAATTTGTCTGCTTAAATTGGGTTCTATCTGAGGTCAATTCAGACACTACTTTTGATAATCTACAACCACTGACCGGTTCTGAGTTTGTTTTATATTTAGAATGAATAGAGTGTTTAGAGGGGAAGCAGCCTTTTCTTGCAGTATTAATGTATAAACCTGCTCTCCGTCAAGAAAAGGTATGTCCTATTGTACTGTGTTACAGTAAGCAGAATTCCAAGTCACCCAAGGCCATTTAATAATAAATATACTTCTAAGAGGGTAGACATAGGCTTTTGTTGCCCGGTTTACTTTAAATATTTATCACCAGCTTTTTATGTAGATCATGCTTCACTTATGTTGCCTGTGTTTTGTATTCTTTAAAAATATTCTAATTGTGCACTTAAGGCTGTCGTCAAAATCTGTAATGTATTCAAAGATTCTGAGATTGTATAAATAAATGAAGCTAAAACCTTTTTTTCTTGACTGATAACAGTTACACTCCTGCACCTTCTTTTTCACATCTTTATTATTTTTTATTATTATTATTTTTTTTTTTTTTTTGTATATGATAATAGCGCTTGTACTCACTTAAAGGTGTGATCACTGATTTTTATTTGCTTGTTTGTTTTTATTGGTTCATTCGTGATACTCATTCGTCATACTCAGTGATTGTAGATCACATGGCCACCATGGTTTCCGTTCCCTTGTGTTCTATAGAAATAAAGCCAAATTGTCCTCCATGTGCTCAAACGTGCAACCAGAGTCTTCCCACTGAAGACCAGAGATAGAGACAGACACACCTACTCACCAAGCATGTCTCAGAACGTCCTAGGTTTATGGTGCAGCCTGATGGACCGGAGTGGTACCCAGTAAGTGTAATGTTTCAACATTAGAAGTGCGGTTCTATCTATTTTATTATGAAATTGTTTACATTTCCATCAAATTACCATACCAGAACTCAACTCTTTTGCTCTGTTTGTGGCTGAGAAGCTACCATGTTCCAGTTTAACCCCTGAGCTGCTGTAAGAAAGTCAACAGGCACAGAGTACATATACTATCAGTACATCTAGCTGCACTGATGTTATCTGGCCATTTCATGCAAACATCAGGCATACAGATAAAATAGTATGTATATAAATAATAGTATGATCAACTAGCTAGATGCCTGACAGCATGATTACAGCTATATGTAACGAACCGAACAGTACAGCAGATGGTCTCTTCCCATCAAAGCTGTCAATCACTTTTTTCCTAACCCTGCCTTATTTTATAGTGTAGTCACTATATAGGTATAGTAACATAAAACAAACTGCTAAAAACTATATGCAGATATTAACATTGGGAAATATGTTCTGTCATTTGAAAGATGGGGATGGGCAGAGCAACACATCATAATGCATCCTGCCAGCACAGGTGCTAGTCCTGAGGTGGCTTCACTTTTGAGGGATGAATATATAACATATTTAATAAAATAAATGAACTCATATTTATTTCTCATTACAGTTAAAGTGATATATTTCAAGCTTTTCAATATTTAGTTTTTGTTTTGTGTTGTTTTAATTGGTAATTTAGTCAAACCTGAATATTAAAATCTTGTGAAATTCTGAAATTTCTCCTTCTAAGAGCTATAAGCCATCCTGATCAGTATGAAATACATCATTAACGTGGAATGAACATAAAATCTGACTTTTAACTTTTTTCTGAGATGCACAATAAGCATATATAAAGTTCCAGTCATGTAATCAATTAATCGATAAATTAGTCAATAAAAAAAAACAAAATACTGTGAGAGAACCTGAAATCTCACAGCTATCAGGTAAGAAATGCGATTGTATTGATTTTACTTACTAATATATATATATATATATATATATATATATTGTTTATTGTTTTTAGTACCAAGCGTCACTGACTGTTCCTGCTGTGTAGCGTACTTACCTGAACGATAGCTCTAAGACATGTTTGGCTTTCTTCCGTGTTCATACCTGTATTTACAGGAATATGTATCAGATCAGCAGGCAGGCTTGGGAATGTTATTCTTATCTTAAGTTTACAGGTTCGGATCAGGAAGGCAGGTTTGTGTGACACACCTGTGCCATTTCCCTCGTTAGTTTCTTTTGTTAAAATTAATTAGCATGGTTATAAATGACAACCAAGAGACTTTGACACCTCAAGCACAGCCAGATGTCACGATTTTCAAAGCACCGAGAAATGTGTTGCTTTTGCACCCTTGTCACTCAGCTGTGTGTGCCAGTAGAAGAAAGTCTGCATATATGAACATGTGAGTGGAGGGCGCTCAAGGAAAAGAGGCAGTATATTTGAACATGTGTGTGTGAGGCAGAGAGTCTGTGTATTTGAACATGTGAACGGTGTGCGAGGTTGTTGCCTATTAACACTCGATTCCTTTGCAGCATGCAGTTTTGCATATGCTGCAGCTATTTCCCTCCTTTGAAGATTACCATATGGCAGAGTTAAGCAAGTGAGAGAGCTGATATAATTAAAAGTGTTACACACCTCACACTGCCTTTGGTACTTTAAGGAAGGTTGCGACAGTAGCTCAGTGAGACACCTGGCTTTGTACAGTGTGTGTGTGTGTGTGCGTGTGTGTGTGTGTGTGTGTGTTAGGTGTGTGGAAATGCATTGATCTGAATCTGTGAAGCTTTATGTATGTATAAATCAATTATCACTGCTAATGGAATGAGGTAAATAAAGAATGCATTCATTATTCAATGTATTGTTCCTTTGCTCTGTATATACACTCCCTTACTAAAGTATTGGAACAGTGAAGACAATCACTTTATTTTCGCTGTAGACTATGAAAACATTTTGGTTTGACATTGAAAGTTGATTATAAGGCAAAAGAACATTTTCAGCATTTCATTCCAGGTATTTTCATTTGGGTCTAATGCACAGTTCAGAAGATAGCAACGTTTGGTCTAAACCCACCCATTTTACTAATGAGGAAAGGTATTCGAATAGCAAATCCTTTGCTTTTGAAAAATGCCTCAAGCCTGTGACCCACTGACATCACTAAACTTCTGCATTCTTCTCTTGTGGTGCTTTTCTAGGCTTTCACTGCAGCCTCTTTCAGTTGTGCTAATTCAGTGTTAATTCTGGGTGGATTACTCCCAAATGCATGCTCTATAGGGCTGAATTCTAGAGATTGATGGGCCAATCTAAAACCTTCCATTTCTGGCCCAGTGTGTTTCAGGTCATTATCTTGCTGCATGATGAACAATCTCTAAATTAGTTTCTTTATATTCGCAGACAAAATGTTTCTGTAGACATAGAGTTCACTGTACTGCTGCTGTGTGGTGGTGAATTCCAGCCTGATCTTCCTGTTCTTCTGGCTAATTAGTGGTTTGTAAGTACTGGTCAAGCCTCTGGACTTTTGTTCAGTCTTCTGTGAACAGTAGATTGTGATACCTTCACTCCTGCCTTCTGGACGTTGTTGCTGACGTCACTAGTAGTTGTTTTGGGGTCTTTATTTACATTTTTTTTTCAATGTTTCTGTCTGCTGCTGTTTTCCTTGGTATACCTGTTCAACATGTTTTACTGAGTACAACTTTCTTCTTCAGGACCTTCCAAATGGGTGCACTGGTTTTAGCCAATATTTGTGCAGTGGCCCCATGTTCTTTCAGCTACACAACTGGTTGTTTTTTCGCCCATAGTCAACTCTCTGGTTTTCATGTTGGTAACTCCTCTAACTATAAATGTACAGTCTACACAGGTAAAACCCAAATCTGTGACTGAGCATACACTTTCAGTAGTATTTGTTGATGAATGATCAATGTAACAAGACAAACTGGCAAAAAAAACACCCCTGACATTCCAATACTTTTGGACAAAAACAGAAATTGGTGGTGGGTTCAGACAAAAGGTGCTATCTTCTGAACTGTGTATAAGATCCAGATGTAAATACCCAGAAATAAAAGCTGAAATTATGATCTTTTGTATTTATGTATCTTGTATCTTGTACATGTACCACAGAAATATTTTCAGTCTACAGCAATGAAGGGATTGACCTCACTGTTCTAATACTTTTGGAGGGGAGTGTAGACGTGTGTACATATCCAACAGGGAAAAAATGGTTGGTGTTCTGTTCTACTGTGCAGCATTGCTTGCAGAAACATATGTATGGAAGTGGGATAGAAAAAAATGTAACCTGTGGCCTGGTCATATTTGTATTATCCTTGAAGTCAGATAATTCCAGTGCACCAGACCAGAAGCTACATCCCCAAGATAATTTTTAGCCATGCTAGTTTTTGATTGGCTGGTAGATACTTATAAGTATAGTAATCTACTTACTGCCAGGCATGGAGGAGGTTAGAGCTGATCAGTGTGCTAATGGTAAGTTATTAGGGCCTTAAAAATGCCCAACACCATGTAAATCATCACTATTATGCAAAGACATCATATATCTTGGCTCCCAGGGTCCCTGCAGCAAAGGCTGTAATGGACACGTGTGCTCAGTCTCACTGTGTGCATGGCTTCAGTAGAAGGGAGGCGATGGGTAGGTGCAGGGTGCGAATCTGTTCAGCACAATGGTGCAAAGGAAGTAAGGGGTTAGACTGAGATTGGGGCAGGGACCATCTCCCAAAATGAAGTTATGAGGTAACTCCACATATCAATGATAAATGATTCATACTTTTTTGTGTGCAGTTTTCACACATTCTACATATTCATTGATTTTTGTCTATAAAAAACATTGAGACCAAACCTATGCCCCTGCCACACAATAATATCTAGATAAAGCTAAAGCCAGAGGGATTTTGGAAACAGATGTTTTCAACTGATGAAGAAAAAAAAAATACTGAAAATGAAAAAAGACAAAAAATTGGTGAAAAGAATATGCATTTTCACACATTGCACACCCCCACTGCAGAAATTCAGTAAATATTAGCAATGTCTGCAAGCAAACATGACCAACTCAAAATAAAAAAAACTAAACACAACAGCACAACAAATGAGACCAGCTGCTTTTGGCATGGCCCTCACAATTCCCTGCCTTTTAAAATCAATGGGTTTTGTATGCAAGTCAACTCTAGAATATCATAGAACAAAACATGCTCACAAAGTATAAACTTAATAGCTGACATGTCCACTAAGGATTATGGTGTTAATACATGTTCTACAATCGATGGATCTGTTTCACCCTTTGCATGCATTCACACTATACGTCTCTTATGTACACAGTGGAGTTCCATACAGACCAGGACTGGTATAATAAAACTTAGACACTTAAGAAAACATCACCTCTGAAAAACCCAATTTACAAAAACAGATGGAGCCAATATGATTCAAACATTTGCTCATAAAAGATGCAATGTGTCTCTGAAAGCTATTATTACCGTTGGGTCAAGCACAGGCCAGTTCACCCTTGTTTTGGATTACAGAGAAAGACAAGGCTCAGGCACCCAAGCTACTGAGTAAATGACACGTCTTGCGAACTCATCATTTATTGATAGCCCTGCACATATTGGATAAGTCTACTGAATTAACTGTAAACAAAGCTAGTTTGTTTTCTAATCAAAGGGATGGGATAGGGCTTATGGGGAATCGGTGGGTGTTAAAGATTGTGGACGTTCAAACCAAATGCTTAATGAAACCCGTATAAGCTTGTTTTACTATGCTGTAATGTACAATAGTTGATTTTTTTATGCTTTGGCAGTTGATGGGATATTCACTATATGGACTGTTGTTTTTGGTCACCTGCTCATTCAAATCAAAGGTTTTTAAAAAGTCATGCTATTCCCAACATTGTTGTGATTAGGATTTGTTTGCATCTTGTAACAACAAGAGCATTGTTAATATGAGGTCAGGGTGTTGGATGCTCATTCACCCCCTCAAGCATAATGGAGGGAGCACAATCATTCCAGAGAACACAGTTCCCCCAGTTTAGTGCTGGGGGGCTTTATACCCCTCTCTAAATCCTTTCAGGTCACAGACCTCTCACTTTCAGAAGCCAGGTCAATGTGTACTGTATGTCCTGGTTTTAGGATGGACTCTGTTGCACATTCCTTTTGGTTGCCAGTAATTATTCCCAATTCATACTGGATTGTATTGATACCCTCTATGTATGTTGTGATGTTTGCTAGCTGAAGAGATATTAAAGCCTTTCAGCTTGGGGTTAGTGTATAACTTTGCACAGATACCTGCTCACTTCCCCCATTTTTGCTCCTTCTAAGCCCACATTTGAACCACACCTGGCAAAGCATGCGTCTTGGTGCTCACTTCACATAACAAACAGTCTGGTGGAGGTCTGCATGCTCACCTTTGTTACTGCATAGTCATAGCAAAGCTTATCTCAGACATCTAATATTCTCATTTACACAAAGTGGATATTGTGTTTTCCCATGTTCCAGCTTTACTTAACTAGGCTTTTGCTAGTGGACTGAGTGTACGCAAAATAACACCCAAGACTGCTACATAATCAATGTCATGCTTCTATTCAAATTAATAAATGAATGATATATAAGTTACACTTATTTAGCACCTTTCAAGACACCCAAGGTCGCTTTGCAATCAACACTTTTCACAGACGCATTCACCACTCAAGCATATTTCACATACCAGTGAGAAACTGCCGCAATTACACACAACATGCTCTTTACCAGAAACAACCATCCACTTGAAGGGCTGCATCAAGCACCGGGAGTGGGGAAACCCACACAGACACTGGGAGAACACAAAGACTCCACCCACACTTGAACCCAGGTCCCCAGTGCTGGGACGTGAAGGTGTTTATCTCCAAGCTACCGTCTTGTTTCACAGCTCCATTTTGAATATACAGGGCTTTCTATTGAAGTGGCTGCATCAGTGTCCACTGAGGCTCAGTTTGTCACCTCAACATATGCCTCACCTCATTGTGTGTCACATACCGAACTCTCATTATTCAACTATGCTATAGTAAACCGTTCCAAGTCATGATCAGCCACCACCCCGTGTATTGCAGTGAGGACTGTTTATAGCATCTTTTGCAAGGAAAACAAGTAACTCTGCACTGCAAGAACAAAAGGATTATTATTGATTCATTGAGCACCTTTGAAGCACCAGAATCAAATGCTTTTCTTTTTTTCCCCCCAGAGGCTTTAGACATTTTAACAGCAATAGGCATTATACTAATAACCTCACTGTTAGCATTGTCAGTTATTATGGTAGCAGAAACGAGGGAATGTGAGAAAAAAGAAACTCATCTACATACTTACTGCATCGGAGCCCTTTAGAATGAGTGCTCTGCTTTAAATGTCTTAATATTTGAATATCAATTGGTTCACCGCCAACGGCTTCAGAAGCACTTTTCTAGTAAAGCTGATGAAGGACTTTGGTCTGAAACGTCCTTTTTTGACAAGTAAGTTTAAAAAAAAAAAAAAAAAAGTTTCCAGTTCCAGTCTTTCTCTCAACCCTCCCTCTCTTTTTGGCTCTTTCTCTCATATATATTATCTTATGTCAGTGTTGGCAAAAACCTTGTATCTGTAATGTTAACCTTATACGCAAAGGGAGAAAATGGCATATTTAATAGGTGTTCAGGTCACAAGAAAGGATTATGTTTCTTGATCATATTTTTTTCATGATAATATTTACAATACGTAAAAGGTACTTGGTGTTTAAAAAAATGTCTAATGTAATTTTGTTCTTACATGCTTTGTGACATTTTCAGCTTGTTGAGGTTCAGTGGCTTCATTGGTTCAGTTCCTTTCTTTAAATCTTTATTTTTTTAATCCACAGGTTTCTGTTGGATTTCTAATCCTTTATCCTTGTTGGTTGACCATTCTCAGCACTATAGTGATAACTGTTAAAATTGCAAGATCCTTGAAGGAACCTTTGGAGGTTCTTCAGTATGAAACTGTGGAGGAACCTCTTAAGGGGTTTCAAGGTACCTTCAGGAAATCTATGTCCTTTTATTGATGGTCCCTTGAAGCACCTTAATAGGTTCCTCCACAGTTTCAAACTGAAGATCCTCCAAAAGTACCTCAGTGATCTTGTGCACTGTAAAAAAGTACAAGATCCTTGTAGGAACCTTTGGAGATTCTTCAGTATGAAACTGTGGAGGAACCTCTTAAGGTGTTTCAATGAACCTTCAGGAAACTTTGGTCCTTTTATTGATGGTCCCTTGAAGCACCATAAGAGGTTCCTCCACAATTTCAAACTGAACAATGTCCAAGGATCTTGCATTTTAACAGTGCAGATCCGTATGTGTCAGTGTCCGTATGTATCAGGCACAGCAGTGTTGCAGGGATTGTTAGATATTGTGTACATTGTAGCAGTATAGTTGTGTATGAGTGTGTGTGTGCAGGTGTATAACATGTCAAAATTTCCCTGTTTCCTAATCGCACTTTCAATCAGGCCACGTTACACATATACTGTGTCTGGTGGGTGCATGTGTAGGTGTTTGTGTGTCTTTTCCTACAAAACTACTCCATCTTTTCCAGACTGGACTGTCGCTCTTGATGTAATCAAATTGAGACAATAGTGCCCGCAGCACAAACAACAAGGCTCAATCTCACTCCGTTTCACCTGGATATCAGCCACTCAAATTGGGCATGCAACTTTATTTCAGCACCCGCTGGCCTAAAGCTGGTGAGCCAAAATTACCATTGTGGGTTGAAAAAAACAAAAAAACAACAAAAAAAAAACAGGAGTGCTCTGGAGGCAGTGTTTGAAGTGATATACAGGGCTGTTGGAATGGAGGAATGGAGGACCGCAGCCTTACCTCAAATTATGGCAAATTGCATTCATCATGGCCTGTTTGTTTGTCTGGTGCGATTATAGACTGATATGGTAATTTACTGTTCTCACTTCATGAAATTGGCTCTCTGGGTCTTCCCAACGCCTTCCTTGGTGTTCAGAGGTTAAATACCCATTGTTAAGTTATGCAGTGGGATGCATTTAATCAAGATGTAGACTGGGCATGGAGGAATCCAGGCAACATATGCATGCGGCAAATGGATGAGCCACTATTCTCTCTGAATTATTCACGGGTGGGATGGGATTTGGGGGAGTTATGAATCATTATGAGGCTTATCATATCAGGAATAATAAGCGCAATGATATCACACCATTTGTTCATTTGGCACAAGACACAAATTTTGTATCATAATATGCATCACTGCAACACCTCCACAGAACTCCCCCACGCTCACCACCACCCATACCCTCCCGCCCCATCATTATGCCTTTATCTGATGTATATAGCGGCCCTTGTTGGATGTTGAGATGTCTGATTGGCCGCATAACAACTAGCTAATTAGCAGCTGAAAGACAATACGGGGTTGATGCAAGATAATCTCAGATCACACATGGAAAAATGCTCACAATGAAGTGCGAAGATAGCATAAAGTGTGTGTGAGTGTGGGTCTGAGTGAGACAGACAAAGTGAGTGCAAATGTGAATGTGGAAGGAAGATGAGGGGAAAAAATGAACATGAAAAGGAAGAAAGGTCTGTCATTAAAATGGCAGTACAAAAGAGAACCTCAATTCAAACAGGAAACAGATAAAAGATAAAAAGTAGGAGCGTTTCTGTGACCTTTGTATATTTGTATTAGTGTCTTTGTTTATTCACACTCAATTCTAGATAACAGTATGTCATGCAGTGTCAGAAACCACATAAACAAGCCTGTAGGAGATGTATTTGCCACGACTTGAGACGGTTTAACAACTGAGCGTGGTTTAAGACGAGTAATGAATGAGGAAAACCATTGTGTGATGGTGTGTACACACCATCTCTTCACATATACCAACTTAGAATGCAGGGTCAGCCATGCTGTGGCACCCTAGAGCAGAAAGCTTAAGAGCCTTGCTTAACTCCTAGAACCCGAGATCCACATTTTGCAGGCAATTACATGCTGTGTTCTAGGCTGCATATCTCTGGATCAGAGTAACCTACAGACATAATACACATGTTACAACAAACAACACCACTCACCCTATCTAACCCTCTGATAGCAAGTCTGAATTAATTCCAGTTTAAAGCAGCCTTCTATTGCATGTTTACTGCTCTATCCACATGTACATGCTCAACCTACAGGTAGACTCCAACTGATTAGTGAGGGGGGCGGGGTAATTACATCACTGACATTGGTTTACAGCAGAAAATGTTCAAATTTCATAATATATGTCCCGAGAAGGATAATATACAGAATGAATGAAAATAATAAAGGAGATCCATTTTTTTATTTGGACCACCAACTTTTTATTGCAAATATGAATATCCTTGTCAGTCTATTCATTACAAATAACTAAAAAAAAAAACATTTTCATCACAAAACACTCTGGATGACCTGGATGAGATATATGGTGCTTATAAGCAAAAAAAGCTGGTGTAAGAAAACTTCAGATCAAAACAAGAGCAAATTCACCCTAATATTTAAATGGATCATTTTTACAGCCAAAGTGAGAACATGTGAGTAGCCTAGAATCTCATGAAAATAATATCTGGCACGACTGTCTCCTATAAATACTTTTTGGCCTAAATCACCAAACTAAAGCACTTTGATACTCTAACAAAATGTGTAAAATAATAAAAGTATTTGTTTTTTTCCTTCTGTTCTGTCTTTCAGAGACTCCTAGAGGGCCCTGATGGGGCCTCTGGTCAGGACGTTGTGGTGAAATGTTAAAATGCTTGTTAAAATGTTATTACAGTGTGTGCACCAGTAACAGTGACTCATGGGACTGGTGGAGCCTCTAACATCACTTTGTCACACTGACTGCATCTGAGATGCCCCGTCAATGCATTTAGCAAACAAACCCCAGCCACATTTATTCTCTGCTGTATTTATGCTGTCAGATATTCTGCCGTCACCAGGCTGACTAATGCCTTAACCTGATCTGTCAGAACATTCATCACCATTCTCTTCCCTTTGCTCTCCTTCACTTAGTTTTACGCTCCCCTCTTCCTCCCTCTCCCTCTTGCCAGCTCACACTCTCACACACTAAATTGTTTTTTTTAAGCATGACCAATCCTTATGAAACGGAACAATTGTAATACTACAGGGATTTCTGCAAGAGTTCTGTGGAATCTTGTAATAAATCCAGACAATTAAAATTACCAAACCCTGAACACAAATGCATTCTTTCAAAGAATGGACATCGTGTTCCACAATTGACTATGAGATCACAACATATGGTACGAAACAATAATGTGTCAATATGAAAAATACTCCTAGTTGTGTGAGCACATACAGCCAGAATCAAAGAACTGCAGCACCAGTGCTCTTGCGGAGCACCCTGCACTTTTCAACAACCCCTGCAGTATTTTTCTACAAAGCATTAGTATCAACCAATTTGAACTATTCATCAACTCATGCATATTACTGACCAACACCCCACCTGTTTGCCATAAAGGGCCAGGGAGCGCTCAGTGAAGTTCAATAAATAAATAATTTATTTATTAAATTAACTAAACTAGTAAACTTTATTTCCTTTTTAAATGAAATAAACACTCACCACACTCTCAGTAACATTAACAGCATCTCAAAGATGTTTCAGCAGTGAAGCATAAGAGACTTTTAATTAAATGCATGAATAAAATCTGTTTATAATCCATTCAATTCAGTTGTTTTTAACTATTTGGAGAGTTAAAATTCATATCTGTAGATGTTCAACTTAGAAATCTACAGCCCATCTGAACACCCTCAACAAGCCCTTAATAGACCTGCTGCAGCAACAGTCCACGTCTATAGAGTAACTGGATTAGATTAAGAGTAATGAACAAAGATGGATTAGGATTAGGTCTTGGGTTGATGATGGTTACTTTTAGGATTTGGATTGAAGTTAAGGGTAGGATTAGTTTGGGATTGGACCTTGGGTTGAGGTTTGGGTGAGAATTAGGGCCAGGATAATTTGACCCTAGATCAGGATTAGAGTTAAATTTTGATTTGAGGTTAGAAATAGGATTAGGGTCAGGGTTAAGGTTAAGTTTTGATTTATTAAAGTAACATATTGAGTCAGTAAAAGTACAGATACCAGAAATACACACAGGTTCAAGGCTCAACAGTAATGGCATGGATGCAGTGACTGAATTACCTTAAATCTCAACAGAAAGGCTACATTTTGGATATGCTTATCCTGCAGTGAGAGAATTTCTTCTGGCCCAGGCTCACTGGAGTGTTGTATAAGAACAATACATTGCTTATAATAAAATAATTTAATAACAGACCCTGAACCTATTTTATTGATAAATGAAATGTTCTATTGTCCTTGTTTTCTAAGCTTTCCAGACACTGCTTTGCAACCACTGCTTTCCACTTTACCTCCGTCAGGTTTTTCCACTATTTTCAGATTCAGAACTTATGTCAAAGTTTTCTCAAAGCAAATGTCTGCTTCTCCACACCAGGTCATTAAAGGCATGATTTGAATGGTCCGTAAATGCTTTCCCAGCATGGCGTGACAGTATGCTTCAGCTTAGGATGCTTGACATTTTAGGTTTGTAAGTTGCTGATGTTGTTTTTCCTCAATGTTGCTGTGTAAGTTACTTCAGCCTTCTGAGTATGTAGGTTTCACAGAGGTTTAAGTTGTTCCTGAGTCAAGCAGACACATGCTTTATAGGCAAGATGTTGCAATGTTGGTTGAGTTTAAGAGAAGTCTATGTTTTTGTCTTATTATCGTATTGTAGCAGTGAGTAGGAAGGTGTTTACACTATGTCCTGTTGCTGTCAGCAGTAGAGTATATCCTGATGTCATTGCCTGAAGACATTGCATGTGAACAATGTATCAAATGTATAGGCTTTATGGCAGCTCTTCCCAGTATGAAGTTGGCAGTGTACAAAGTTTTTATATGATTATTTAACAGCAAATCAACTACAGAGCAGCCTGATTTTGTACTGAAAATGAGGGATAAACATTGGTCAGTGTGCTCATGGAAAGGCGGGGTCCATTTCAGGTTGTGTGCATTTTACATTCCATAATCATGGAAAGTTAAAAAAAAAAAAAATGTTATTCTCTTAAACTCTTATATTACATGTGTGTAGCAAGAATGTGTCATAGAAGGTTGTAACACCCACAGTGGTAATTATTATGATTGGCAGCATCTGGACAGAATTGTCCATTTAAACAGACAAGTAACTCTGGCAGAAATCCCATCCACATATAATACAGGAGGCCCCACACATATCCTGCAGAGCAGTGCAGTGTCCTTTAGCTTCAATCCTATATCAGTGGTCCAATCAGTTGTGGGGTAGCATGCTGTGCCATGTGGCATGGTCAGGCGAGTCATGGTGCCAATTGTTTTGGGCTGATAGGAGGGTTCATGTGTGGCGCAGACCCCATGACGCCATGGACCCCATTTGTCAACAAGGCACCATGCAGGCTGTGGTGGTTCCATTATGGTGTGGGATATATTCTCACAGCATGGTTGAGGTCCACTGGTCTGCTTTAATATGTCACTGATGGTTGTTCACTAGGTTTCTCTGCTTGGTGACCATTTGCACATTTATATCTGTTCGTAACAAACAGCTCAAACAGCAGTGAATTACACTTCACAACTGTAGGGGGAGCCCCAAATCATATAAACAGGATGCTGCTTTAAAAGAAAATGCTGCTCTTATTATTAACATATAATTAACTATGTATTACTGTAAGGACTAATTGAAGGAAAATCATGGCATAAGATATTAAAAATAAATCATTTTTTTTTTCTAAAGGTTTTGGAAAACCAGCAGAGATATGAATGTGTGTTTGACGAGCTAAGAAGTACATAATCAGCATCCGAAGTAAAAGAAGTATGTGGACTGCTGTGGTGGAGCATGAATATACATTTTATACAAATGTGACTTGAGTTACACAGCATTAAACAGTTCTGACAAGGTAATGTTCACACTCAACCAAACCTAAATCAGATGTCATTCTCTATATTACAAGCAAAATATATCATCAAATGATTTTATAGCTTTTATTTTATGGTACAATTTCTACATTATGTGGCTTTAGTTAATTCATCTCAGAGCATAGTCTCCAGAAGGGATGATAAAACCCTCCCAGTCTTTGAGTCGGTGTGTCCTTTCATTAATAATTGGCTGTTCATTTAAAATAAAACCCTCTTTTCTTCAGACCATTTATCTGTTCCTGCTTAGGCCACTGTGGCTTTTAGCAACTACTCTAGTTGTCTGTGCCAAATTGACTGAACCAAGCCCCCACCCCCTTCTCCCACTCACTAGCTTGCTCTTGGTCTCTCTCTAGGCCTGCAATGTGAATAAACAGTCTTGCCACTAACAGGAATTTTTCTCTGGTCTTAATTAGCATTAACCTCCACTGCTAACACTCAGAAATGGTATCCAGGTCATAAACAAGCCAGGGACAGTTGTGACTGGGCTGTTGTTTGTAGCTCTATGTCTTTTTCCCCCCAGCTCTTAATGACTGGAGTGTTAATGGTGAGGGAGGCTGTTGATTGGGTAGTGGTGGGTAATCTGGTGGATAGTTAATAATGGATCGTGTAGTCTCATCACTGTGCAGGAAACACACTGTGTGTTGTTGCCAGTGGAAGTACCGCTGTGACTTACTGTGCATGCCTGGGTGCACTGAGACATCTAGTTCTCATTAATTATCACACATAACTAGCTTATTTATGGTCATGAAATGGTTGTTTGGGTTTCTTCTGCTGGTCAGTGTCTGATTGACAGGCTCAATCATGCACTAATATACTACATGGACAAAAGTATTGGGTCACATGCTCATTCATTGTTTCTTCTAAAATCAAGGATTAAAAAAAAAAGAGTAACATCTAGAGTAACAGATTTTGGAGCATTGCTTTGAGGATTTGATTGTATTCATTGATGAGCATTGTTGGTGTCAGGATGTTGGATGATCACCTGTCCAAATCATTCCAAAAGTATTGGATGGAGCACCATCGTTCCAGAGAACACAGCTCCACTGCTCCACACCTGGCATTAGGCATGGTGTAAATAGATTCATGTTAAGTTAACAAAGAGTCCTATTGGAAATGCTTCTCTACAGGGACTAGACCAGACCAGACACATTTGTGTCAGCAATGGTTGCAACTTAATGTAGAATGCATTAATTAGAAGGGGCATCTACAAACATGGACATATCGTGTATATACAAGAACTATATCTATCAGTGGAAAAGCACCATCACAGGGGTAATACTGGACCACTACTGAATATACACAATGTGTTGCACTGGTTTGAGTTCATCAAGCACAGCAGTATTGCTGGAGGATTTGGGGTATGTATTGGTCACTTGACGTATGTACATTGTACACTTTTTGTTTACACTGTAAGCCTTACAAAATTTATCAATCATTTTTCAAACCAAGTTTCTGATCACAAGACCACTAACTGCATGATATTTTGGACTATTGGTCCACCACAAACCCTCATCTTCAGTAGCCAGGATCCCACAGAATCACTACAAAGCAGGTATTATGTGGATGGTAGGTCAGCACTGTCCAGATGTAAAGTCAATAGCTCATCTGATTCTGTTTGTGTTGGTCATTCTCTAGTCCTTCATCAGTGCTTACAGGATGCACACACTCAGTAACCACCAAGACTCTTCATAGAGCTGGCTGCCCAGCCAAACTGAGTGATCATTGCAGAAGGCCCTTAGTCATGGAGGTGACCAAGAAACCAATGGTCACTCTGACAGAGCTTCAATATGACAATATGACTTCTTACAGAAGGACAACCATTTCTGCAACACTTCACCAATCAGTTTTTGAACTGAATGCCATGCAGTCTGGAGGAAACCGAACACTACTCATCACCTAGCCAAGGCCATTCCAACAGTGAAGCATGGTGGTGGCAGCAAAATGCAAGGTGACTGCAGTGATGTGCCAAGGCATCTTTGACGATAGCCTTAAACTGGGTTATCTGCACTCTGGACCTCAGACTGGGACAAAAGTTCATCTTCCAACAGGACAATGACCCTAAGAACACAAACAAGATAAAAAAGAAATGGCTTCAGGACAACTCTGCAAATGTTCTTGTGTGGCCCAGCCAGAGCCCAGACTTCGAACCCTCTCTGGAAATATCTAAAAATGGTGGTGCACCAATGCTCACCACCCTATTGATTTATATAGCACCTTTCACAAACCCAAGTTTGCTTTACATTAGTTACCTAAAAAAAGGTTTATGAAAAAAGGGATGTGAAAGGTACTATATAAATGTAACTTTCTTCTTCTTCTTCTTCTTCTTTATTATTCATATTCATATTCACATTATTCATATTAACATTATTATTATTATTATTATTATTATTATTATTATTATTATTGTTGTTGTAGATGTTATTTTATCTGATGGTATATTGTACAGATATATACATTTAAAAGGTATGAACTTTTAAAAGTTGACATCAGCACAAAAGGAAATAAGCAGCGCAGTGTTCAGAGCAACACACTGGGTCAGATTTATTAAATTAGTTACTACATTTTAGGAAAGGCACAGTTATTTTCTAGATCAAAACAAGAAAGATCACTTAAAAGGTAGAGACTGAGACAAAGTTACAGTCATTGATCATGTGTCTGAAAGTGAATACGCTGACTTTCTTACATGTACAAAATACATGAATAAATATGGAACAGTGGAGGTGCAATACAGATCGAAGCCACAGTTTGGGGCAGGAGCTTTAGCAAAATATGACGACATGATACATTTTCATCACAGTTTCACACTGTTTAGTTTTTCTGAGTTTGTGGATAAGCTGAACAAAATGTCACAGGAAAACAGATTGTTTAAAGTTGAGCAATAAACTAAGGACATGAGAAAATATAACACAGTTGTACAGTTTAAAATGAGATAATGACTTAATATCCTATATGAAGTTAATTCACAATTAAGATAGTCCAACATGGTGAATATAGCCATTATTTCAGCATTATTTCTACAGTAGAACAGGCGATACTGATTTATTCTTGTGTCTTGTGTTCACCCTGTGTCTATATTGCTTTCCTGTAGGTACTTCGGTTTCCTCACACCTCACACCAAAAACACACAGTAGATGATTTGGCTATGCAATGATGGATGGATGATTGTTGTACGCTGTACAGAGGTATTCCTTATGTCAGATGTAGCCTGAGAGACTCTGACAAAGAATTAAATAAAAAGAAAGGTCAACATAGAGAATAAATGATTCAGAAACAAAGCATTAACATTTCAGAATAATAGTAGGGAACAGTCTTGTTCACCTGGAAAATTTCAGTACCCTTACAGAATATACAAAATATATATATATGTATATATATAAAATAAAGATGCTACAAAAATAAAAGTTGTTACAAAAATGCCAAAAATAAAAAAAAATTACCATGCTAAAATAATAAAAATAAATATGCTACATTGGTGCTAAAATATAAAAAAATAAAGAAAGTTTTAAGTTGTTAAAGAAGCTTTACACCAAGTTACATTTAAACATTTAAAAGATTCTTCACATGAGTTTTCTAGAACCAAAAGTTCTTCTTTCATTTCATTGCTCAAATAAGGCTTAGTAGCACCTTTATATTTATGAGTGCACTCAGAAAAGCGTTCAGAGATATCCTTTTTCCAACATAATAATAACATATCATAGCACTGGCCACCCTTTACTCTACAAGAAGAATATTGTAGAAGAAGAAGGAGGAAAGTGGAGCAGGAGATCAAAAATAAAACTGCTGGGAAGAGAAAAGCTCAGGAAGAGATGGAAGCAGCATGAGGAGGGAAAGCTAGAGGCACTAAAGTAAGTGAAAATAGCAATGATGAAACCTCCAGTGCCACTATGAGACAAATAACCCCACTGGAGCAGCTCCCACATTTATCAGGGCTGGGCTTCAGCCTCTTATCTTAATGAAGAATTCTGTTTACACCTTGGTACCCATGTCTGCTCCATTCCTACCATAACTCTCATGGCGTTCAAAAGGAAATGCATTAATAAATGAAGTAAAAGGTGCTGAGTCACAAAGGTGTCCTGCACAGAGATGCTGGCCTGGTGCAAATGTATGTAACCATTTCTTACTTTGAAATGCTTGGATGAGCTGGATCAACAAAGAAGCGAGCACTAAGAGTTGGATTCAGTTGTTTTCCTTTCTGGGGTGCACGTGTAGCTTTTGTGCGTTCAGAATGCAGTGTGCTCTGCACTGCAAGCAGTAATCAGCATGGCTTTGTCCTTCACGGCCTTCATGTTTCCTCCTCATTGTTCAACACCAGTGGTGTCCCATGTGCAATCATCACTACACACACATGCATACACACAGTTTTACACTTGCTAATATAAGAACAGGCTGTTCCCAGCCCAAATTTGCGTGCGATTGTGTTGAAATAATTGGTTCATTTATTGCCAGGAAAGCCAGGAACAGAGACAGAAAGAAGGAAAAAGCTGCTATAGAGTAACAGGATAAGTGAGGATAAATCAGGCAGATTGGTGCAAACGCTTTTCTGCACAGTTTACTAAGTGCCATCTAATTAAAACATAATTCTTTACTTAGACTTAGGAAGAGAAGTTACAGGGGGTAGCTTGAAATCTGGAGCAAACTATGGAGAGAAATTGAGAACAACACAAAACCAACGCAATCAAGCTGTACATGCTTTATAAAGGTCACAAACATATACTGTATTCTACTAGATTTTTAAAATTAGGTTAGTCATTTAGTAATCTCTAGTCTAGTCTAGGGTAGTAATCTCCTGGACATGTTAGAATCTTACATCTTCTTCATCTACTTGGTGAGTTTAAGGTTTTGAATCTTCCTAACTCACCTAAAGGATTTCACGTCTTAATTTCCACAACAGGTAAGGATTTTACATCTTCTTAATCTTCTGGATGGGTAAGGATTTTACATCTTCTTAATCATCTGGATGGGTAAGGATTTTACATGTTCTTAATCATCTGGATGGGTAAGGATTTTACATGTTCTTAATCGTCTGGATGGGTAAGGATTTTACATCTTCTTAATCTATTGGTGAGTTAAGGATTTTGAATCTTATTAATCTCCTGGACTGGTAAAGATTTGACATTTACAGTTGCTGGGTAAGGATCTGATCTTTTGGACAGATATTTTTTACCTCGAGTGATCCAATAAATCATGATATTCTAATCCCTAATCTAATTGTTAGTGTGACGGTGAAACATACATCCAGTAGCAACTCCCATGCCTGTCATTCATCCCAAGATGTATTTTCAACCGAATAAGTCAATAAAAATACTGCTGTCTTTCTGTGAAATTACATAAGAACAAATCACATCTGTTATAATCCAAAAAACGAACTGTCAGTGAAATGCAAAAAATACTCCCAATAGGACACTGATTGAAGGGGCTTACTGTATTTACATGGTTGTTGAATTTACAGCTATAGTGAGCTAAATCAATGAGTATGCCTGAACGTGTTGTATAGAGCAGTCTTATCATACATGATGTCGGTGGGTTTGGGGACCCTTTGACATGAAGGAAATGAAAAATGGGATATAGTTGTTGTACATACTCCTGTGTGGGGGTGGATGTGAGTATGGGGCAGTTTATGACATGCTGGAAAGATGACAGAAGCAGTGAGTGTCCTGGCACTGTTTTGTCTGCTGTCTGTTTGGATATGAATACCAAGCTGAGACACAGATACCCATCAACAACCTGAGGGGGGGAGAGAGATGGGTGAGAGAGAGCCGCCAGAGCAGGAGACGCACACCCCGAGGGAGGCCTGAATGTCACATGCAGAAACATGCTCAGAAACAGACAGTCGGACGGTCACATCCTTTGATTTTTATAGAGTGTGTTTAACTAAAGGAACGATGAACGTGAGTTATAATCAGCGAATTAAATCACAGGGTTTAATCAGTCTGGAGCTACAAAGCTAGTTAGAAGGTAATGGAATCTTATGTACACCGATCTCCATCAGGTAACCTGAATGACTAATGTGGTTTCTGGACCTACATGACATGCTGTTACAATGAACAAACATACACCGCTTTGCTAAAAACAGTATCACAAGCCACCTTGAAGCCTGAATATTGTTTGTATATTTGATGGACATCAGTGCCCCGTTTCTTACTTTCTGTCTGTTAAAGTTGATTCTTAAGAGAATTTTATGTAATGCAAACTCTTTTTCACCCCAGCCCCTTTACACACCCCCGTCACACACTGATGACGTGCTTCTGTCATAGCTCTACACCTGTCAGCACACAGATTTGTCCACAGGCTCTGTTCACTTGCTAGAAACAAACAGAAATCACCTCTTATCACTCTGGTTGTCCTACTAACACTCCCTCGTTCTCTCTCTTTCTCATTCTCACTCACTTCACCCATCTTTTTTGCTCACTCCAAGCTCTAATATGTAGTTTAGTCACATCGGCTGGCCAGACATGTGTCAACTTTCATCATCAGCATTGAGCTGTGTGTTTGAGTGCATCAGAGAACACCCCCTCACCAGCCACTCTGGGGTCATTGGTCAGTATTTTTAAAGAATTGACTCTGTTACACTACTAGCAGAACAATCAGCAGACTCTTCCTTGTGTAAGTGCAGTGTGTTTAAAATGCTGTATTTAACTCATGCTGCCGATCCCAAATGGATGATAGAGAACCTCACTCTGGCCTTTTTTGTTTTGTGTGTTTGTGGAGTTTGTGTGCAAAATCGCTACTCAAAACGGTTCTGGAGGCAGCTCTGCCTCAGGGGCAGCAAACATGCAATTTGATCAGAGAATAACCTATTAAAATAACCAATAGTTGTAGCATTAGAAAAGCTTTATGTGCTCCTCTTTATGTGGATGCAGGTGTGCAATTCAGTATTGTTGTTTGCTTTTAAGAAATTATTTTCATATGATGTTGGTGTTTCAAAAATGACACGGAGAATTAACCAGCTAGCTTCAGAGGCAACATTCCACAGCTTCAATCCAGTTTTTCTTTACTGCATGCCAATATGGAGAATGCCATGATATTTTCATGTGTCAAACTAAGAGGCACAACTTCTAGTCCATTTTTAGTGCAGAATGTTTAAATGCAAAAATAGTATTCTTTATAGTTTTTCTGCACATTAATAATTTTTAGTTATTATACAAGCATCCATATAGCTTAGTTAGCTATTTTTATACTGTTTATTTTCTTGGATTAACTTTATTCTAGATTTTGGTCTACTGAAGTAAAACTGCATTCAAGCACAAAAACCTTAATGAGGTCAGGTACTAATGTTAGGTAATTAGTTCTAGATAATTAGTTCTAGAAGTTCCAAGATGGCGCTGAGCATGGCTTTTGTAGTTTTTTTGTTAAATGTGTGTCTGTTTTTCACAGGAGCTCCATCCATCTGGGCCACCCAGCCGTGCGCTCACCGGAGAAACCAGAAAAGAGGCAGGAGACCCGATATTCTGGTCAGGCTGAGACAGCAAACTCATCGTCTGATTCTATCCAGCATACTTCTGGCCAATGTACAGTCACTGGAAAACAAACTGAGTTCAAGCACAGATCTCTTTCCATTGAGAGATGAGGGACTGCTGTATCATCGGCCTTGTAGAGACCTGGATGTTGGCAGAGATCCCTAACGAAGACATTGAGCCTGCTGGGTTCTCTCTGCACAGCACAAACAGAACTAAAGAGTTCTCTGGGAAGAGTAAAGAAGGAGGTGTATGTTTTCTGATCAATAATGCTTGGTGTGATTGGAGGAATGTACACTTTATTGAGTCTTTCTGCTCCCTGGACCTGGCACTCTGGAAACTCCACACCTGGAGGCAGCCTTCATTATGGTCAGGGACTTCATTAAAGTCAACCCTCAAGGAGGTTCACAGCTGGGGGGATCAGTTTAGGACTGGGAGATATTCAGTAATTCATCTAACAGCATTGATCAATATGCTGATTCAGTGATGGGTTTCATCAGAAAGTGCATAGAGCATATTGTGCTTTGTGTTTAGCCCAATCAGAAGCCTTGGCTCAACTGTGAAATTCGCAAAGCTCTAGATGCACGTAGCATTGGTTTTAAGTCTGGGAATACAGAGGAGTATAAAAAAGCCAGCTATGCTCACCGTAAGACAAAATGTGAGTACAGAGACAAGTGGAAGCTTAGTTTAACACCACCAGTGTCAGAAGCATGTGGCAGGGGTAAAACACAATCACAGACTTTAAAAGGAACTCTCACTTCCTGAGCAGCATCAGTGCAATGCTTCCAGATGTGCTAAACTCCTTTGGTCATTTTGAAGCAAATAACACCGAGCCCATGGAAAGAGTTCCCCATTGAGTCCAACCCACACTCTGTCTGTGTAGCTGACGTGCAGATCCTTCAAGCCACAAAGCCACCTGCCCAGATGGCATTCCAGGGCATGTGCTTAACATTTATCTCTCTCTCTCTCTCAGTCATGCCAGTATGCTTCAAATTGGCCACCATCATCCCAGTTCCAAAAACAGCCAGCATCGCTTTCTTAAATGACTGGTGCCCAGTGGCTCTGACCTCTGTCAAAAGCAAGTGGTTTGAGAGGCTGGTCAGAGACTTAATCTGCTCCTCACTGCACTGCCACCCTGTTCCCAGTGCAATTCACATACAGGCAAAATAGATCTACTGATGATGCAGTTGCCCTCACTCTGCACACTGCCCTCTCTCCCACCTTGACAAAAAGAACATGTGAGAATGCTATTTGTGGACTACAGTTCAGCATTCAACACCATCCTTCCCCTGCGGCTCAACATGAACCTCCGGGATCTCAGTTTGAGCAGCTCTCTGTGCAGCTAGATCCTCAACTTCCTAACGGGCCATTGGCAGGTGGTGAGGATTGGCAGAAACACTCACTGACCCACGACACCATGACTGCACAGCCAGACACAGCTCCAACGTCATCTTTATATTTGCTTACGACACAACAATCAAAGGCCTGATCTCAAATGACAACAATGCAGCCTACAGAGAGGAGATCAGCCTCCTGACACACTGGTGCCACGAAAACAACCTCTTTCTAAATGCCAGTAAGACCAAAGAGTTGATAGACTTCAGGAAACAGGAGGGAGAGCTCTCTTCTGTCTCCATCAATGGGACCACTGCGGAGAGGGTCAGCAGCATCAGGTCTCTTGGTGTTTCCATCTCTGAGGAGTTTACATGGTCAGAACACAACAGCACCTCTTCTGCCTCTTCTTGAGGATGTTCTACATGTGCACAGTGGAGAGCATCCTGACTGGATGCTTCACCACCCAGGGAACTGCTCTGCTCTCGAGAGGAAAAATCTCTAGAGGGTGGTGCACACTGCCAAGCACATCACTGGGGTTCAAACCTTATGGATTTATACACCAGCCACTGTCTGCGGGAGGCCAGGCAGATTATAATGGACTCCACCCACCCAAGCCACTGCTTTTTCTCAATGGTGCCCAGCAGTAGGAGGTACACAAGTATGAGGACCAGTCAGTTCTGAGACATCTTTTTTGCCAGGCCACCAGGCTGCTAAATAGTAAGTAGTCCAGTGTTCCAGTCCACTCCTAGTCACAACTCATCTCACCTGTCTCATCACACCATCACACATTCACACCACATAAACTCTTTCTGCACCTGCACTTTACTCACTACCAGAGCAGCAGCTAGCTACTCAGTTACACGACACCCACCAAAGATCCTCCCACTGCACTCAACAAAATCTGCCTCCCACTGCACCGACCAAAGACTGTCTCCCTACCTTCTCACACTACAGCTACATTTAATTTTATACCCAGTGCACATGTAAATGTAATGCAAACATCTTCTTTATAGTTTCTACATACACAAAACTTCTACAGTGCAATAATGTATGTATAGTGTAAGTTAATGTGTGAGAAGGTAGGGATATATATATATATATATAGATTATTGAGATCTGGGCCATATTGAGATCAGTACTGAAGAGCCGTACTTTGGAGTTGGACCCATTATTATTATTATAGGCCATCTCTAATTGGGATTCTCACAGAGCTGAGAGTTGTGGACCTGTTTTGGTCTGATGGTGCTGATCTTCAGGTGTTGTGGGATCAAGGGTGCAGTAGTTGCATTCAGACAGTAATAGTCAGAGAGTGATGCATCTGGTATTGTGTGTGAGATCTTCAGTATCAGTGCATCATTTAGTGTTTGATCTGATATTCTAGTTGTAATGTAATCATCCGTTTTTTTTTCTGGATATAATTCACTTTAAACAGCAGTGAGACGTATGTGAGTTCTGCACACAGGTTCTGAAAATATAGGAAGTGTGGTTGTTCTCTTGTATCAAAATGACTGATATAGCAAATGTGTTCACATGAGCCCTTGAATAAATAATCTGCTTTATTAAAAATATCCCAAACCGTATCTAAGAGTGTCATCATCTGTGTTGTTGAGAAAACAATCATCTAATCTCTCACAATTGTGGCAAAGCTGAGAAATTTCTGCAATATTTATTTGACATGCATTCACAGCTGTTACACACTTTTCTATCAGCCTCTGTTGCTGTTTGTGTATATCGGTATGTGTTCTAAGGGTGTCAATTCCTCCTTTAACATTAGCAAAACCCACAAACCGATGGTGTACTACATGGGTTGGATGTTCTAATCATAATTAGGATCAGAGAAAGCTCTTGCATTGTTCACAGAGACATAAAAAGCACATAGAATTGCATGAGCAACATCTGGACTCTTTGATGAGTCCCTTTTCACATAACGAAAGTGAGCTGATTGGTGAATCAAGCCCCCCTAGGCAGGCTCTCAATGTTATCGAATGCTTCCCTTTTTAAACACAGTCTTTCTCTTAATGAGGGTTTTTAGGAGCTTTCTTGCTGTGTTCAATTTGTGCCCAACTAACAGACAAACTGAATTTGTTAGCGGACGCTGGGCGGTTGGCTTGGTGTGATCAAGGCCTGCATTTGGAGAGGGAAGAGTCTATGGCATGAAGGCAGTTATCGTGCAATTAGGGGAGCGAATTAAACGTGGCAGAAACAGTCAGTGTGCCTGAGGGGCTCTTCCAATCTTCCTCCCTCCGACTCCCCTTTTAGCACCAGCACACAGTGGCCTTCTCTTTCTTGCTTATTCTCTTTTCAGATGACTATCTGTGTGTGTTTGTGTGTGTGTGTGTGTGTGTGTGTGTGAGAGAGAGAGAGAGAGAGAGAGAGAGAGAGAGAGAGAGAGAGAGAGAGAGAGAGAGAGAGAGAGAGAGAGAGAGAGAGAGAGAGAGAGAGAGATTTGCATTTGTTTTGTATCTTTTCTGGGCAAAACTATTCTCAGACACCCAGAGAAATACAGGGTCAGTCTGTTTGTTGGTCCAGAGATTACATGTTTTCTTGTTTAACACTGAAAGGGTAAAACAGTTAAGGTTTGGTTTAGAGTAACCTTCCTCCAAATGTGGCACCACCTGTCTACTACTGTGCATGTCCCTCTTGTAAAACAAATCTGACCATGGACTCCTCAAGACCTCTGAAGGGGTCCTATGGTATGTGGCCTATGGTATAAGTCCTATGGTCCTATGGTATAAGTCCTGTGAGCTGTGCTCCATGAGCATCAATGAACCCTGCTTTGTCCAAGTGGCCAAATTGGCCCAGACCACTTGACCATTTTTATTGTTTTCAACAAATCAGCTTCAAGAACTGACTGTTCACTTGCCAACTAACATACCCACTCCATGACAGAGGACCCTGTTGATGAAGATGTTTTTTTTTTTTACTTCACCTGTCAGTGATGCTAATATTATGGCTTATCTGTCTTCTTCTCAAAGTCAAATGTCTGCAGCCATGTTTTGCAAATGTTCAGGCAAATGTATTTTTTGCTCTGGCTGTCGACATGTGTATTTCTGTGTAATGGGTTTGGGATATGGGTATGCATGTGAATACTCTTATTGTATTCAGTCATACTTTATTCATTTCTAATGGCCAGTCATTTATGACTGGGGACCCCAAGGGTGTACAGAAGTTCAATTAAACATTAAACTAAATGAAAATGATCCACATTTATTTTGTGTTCCCTGTGAGTCATAGCTCATGATAATCAGATTAAATGAGTTACATTGTTCACATTTGACTGTGACAGAATAGACGGGTAAAAGGCTCTTTTTAATGGTTAAATGTAGGGCTAAAAAATGGATATGGAGAAAAAAAATCAAATCTCAACATATTTAAATGGAATGACAATATATGATATGATCTGATAAATATAACATGAAAAAAATTGACACCTCATGAAATCCTTTGTTGAAATGTTGAAATATTATCTTCATTTCTTCAAGTCATCTTCATACCAGTGCTCTGTTTAAGCTGAGGAAGCTGACAGGGTGGAGCAGAATGAGAGAGCAGAAAAAAGTTTTCTGCAAGATTGAAACAGAACATTATCTAAAAACCTGATATAAATGATATCACCATATTTTGTTCTGTTCATACCCCGATATCGATATAAATTTCCATATATTGCCCAGCTCTATTTAAGTACCTTTCTTAGTTGGTTCTATATAAACACTTTTAAAACAGTTTCATATAGCACCTAAAAGGATTCCACTATGAGTCAAAAAAGCCATTTTTTCAGTGCAAAATAGAATGTTTTTTTCTTAGAACACAGTTTAAATGTGACCATAGCATTACTGCCTTACAGCACTAACAAAGCACAGTACTTTGAATTTACATCAATAAAATGTGTTGAAAAAGTGTGTTCATTTTAATAGAGTCCCAGCAACCGAAAAAATGACTAAAAAGTAGTTTATCTCTGATAAGCTTAAATATATTAAAATCATTGATATTAACTGGTTAATCATTATATTTTAACAACAAAAATACAGCAGTCTGACTTGCTTTGCAAATGGTATGATCCACTTCCTGAGGCACTGAGTAGCTGCTCTGACCCTGTGCACATACAAAAAAGGACTTCATTGCTTATAAACAGATGACCAGATACTCTGCATCCCACACTGTTTTATTTTTCCTAAAAAAGTAACTGATTTGTATATAATAGTAAGTAATGTTCACAGTCAAAAGGAGAGCTGTCTGTATGCTGTATCAAATTACCAATGCAGACAATGATTCCTGCATTTTGTCTACATACCAAAGCAGATAATAGAAAATTCAGCTGATATTGTGGAAGGAATTGTTGATTAAACATTTTTAAAAATATCTTTGCCCAAGATTTATTATGTCCTTATCTGCTGAAAAGATGTTTAAAACACACATCTCGACCATATCCTCATGGAACATGGTAACAGATTTGAATCTAAATTATTCTAATTGTTCTGACATGGCACACTCACAACCAACTCTCCTCTTATAAATTCTCATCTGGTCATCCTATCCCACAGCAACTCATTAATTAATGAGAAATAAGCTATATATTTATTCCTTTGTAATATTTGACAATACGTTGGGACTTCTTTTTTATTGGTCTCAATGGATGCTCCTATGGGTGACCCTAGACTCACCTCTGTGTGTATATGTACCCACTCCATACCCCTCACTTTAGGAGTCCATCTGAGTGACGTGAATATGTGTGTATGTGCAATATGAAAGTGGCAGCTACTTTATTTCCAATGTTTTGATGACATTTCAGGTTGACCTTTACTCTAAAATGTGTGCAGTCAAGGCAAGGGATTCCATTAATGAGTGATTCTGTGCACTTTGCCCATTTTAAAGTCCATTAAGTTTGTTTGCTTCCTTGCATATAAAATCCACTGCATTGTTTTCTGCAGACTATCCGCAGCTAATTGTTATTCCAAATAGGGTTTAGCCATAATAAAACTACTTTTAGAAAAGCACAGGGCTGGAAACTTCCAAGGGTTACAATGATATGAGCTTTGCCTCTAAAATAAACAAGAAAAGATCTACAGGGAGGAGTACTTCTTTAGGCTATGCACTATTGTCTATGCAGATGGCCTGGTAAGCTATTAGACTAAGCTATAGTCTAATATATGAATATATTTTTCCCTTATAGGCCTGCAAGAATTTAAGAAATGTTCTACCCTGCATCCTGATGAGTTAGTAACAAACTAAAGGTTAGGCATAGAGATACATCAGGTAACATCCCTACAGAGATTCAGAAAGTTCCAGACTGTGTCTTTTTTAACAAATCTGCGCAGTTTCAGCTTTATATAACATCTGCCAAGCAGCAATTTTCTGGTGATTACAGGTCATTAGGACCACTGAAAGGCTTGAATTCTCCCTCTGAAAGAAACCATAGATGTGGTTAGTTCATTCTTAATAGTACATTCTGTGTGGATCTTCTAAGAGCACAGAGAGTGTTACTTCTCTGTCAATCCACACTTCATCAAATGAGTCATACAAGAAATGCCATGGAACAAGCAGTCTGCAGTTATGCTGCACTCATACAGGGGAAAAGGTTTATACATTTAAAGAACATGTGTGTCTCTCTCTCTCTCTGTATAAACCACAACATGGAAGTGAAAAAGCATGATTCAAGAGTAAATGCTGTTGCTCAAAGTTTATCTGGCTGTTTGCATAGGGACTGGCAATGGTTAAATATTCATAACCAGCTTGTGTCAAAGACTAAGCTTTATGGAATAAGGGCTTGTATTCTACACTGACAGATTATTCTTATACATGCATCCTCAAAAACATAGTTGCACCAGGAAGGAATCAACCAACAGGAATGAAACTTGGGTAGGTTTGACACGGTGAGATGTGAATGATTCAAGATTCATGCACGAACACATGTGTGACGTTAGCCTGGAATAGTCTGGAAGAGTAGAAATAGTTTGAGAGGGGTCGCATCATAGGCTTCCAAAAAGTGGGATAGTCTTATATATTTTTCATCATACCAGTTGTGTGGATATAGCAAGCTTTCGGTGGACATAGTTGTTTGTAATCTTTTGGTGCATTGGATAGAAGAAGTTAAGTGCCTTTTACATGAAGGATCTACGAGACCTACACAAAGCACTGAAAGGGAGAACGAATTGTCTGACATGTTCAAAGTGACCTAACAGCCATGACTCCAGACATTCATAGAGCAGTGATGCCCTCCATGTGTCATCCAGAACCATTGGCAGATGGCTTCATGACACAGGACTACATGCACACAGACTATTAGAATAACTGCCCTTAACACCACATCAGTTCTGCCAAAGACAGCAATGGTGTCATGCCAGGCTGTCAGAATGTCTACGTCTGTATGGGTAGCTCAATAAACAGTCTAATTTCCTAATCATTTATTGTTACTGGTAAACATAATCTACCTTCTGAACAACACTGCAATCCAACACACCGGCAACTATTGTTTAACCATATAAAGCACCATTTCCAAGTAATAAAACCAAATATCTGTTGAATCTTTAAAACCCTTAAAGTTTTAGTAAATCTGCCTCTTAATAAAGTCTGTGAAATATACTCAAGATCACAGTTTGGCTAAAGTTATCTTCTGACAGCAACACAGTAGACTGGAATCGTGTGGTTCTCCCCTTGGTGTTGATGTCCAAACTACAAAACTGAAGAAAGAGCTGTGTTTGAGTGATTCAATGGTTGAACTTCCTTTCCCATCTGTCTGGCTTGATTTTGTCTGATCTGCCATGTGGGTCCATATGCTAGTCAATTTTGCAAATAATTAATGAGACCATGAGCTACAGATCAGGCTAAAGCAAGGATTTTCTGACTCCCAAATAAATTGTGTTGGTTATGTAAAAGCCTTGAAAGGGACTTATGATAAAAAGTTTGTGTACATACATTTGGAGATCTAAAGTGCCAACAAACCCACCACTTATGAAATAAGACAACTCAGTCTTTGTTTTCTTGTGGTCTAGGAGAGAAAACAGCCTTAAATACACTGTCCACATTTGGCTTTCACTGACGTGCTTAAGTTATATGCATGACATGCTTCCAGCCAGGGAATCAACCCCTAGTCTGCCACAGGGAAGGCAGTGGTGTTGCCCATTTATGTGTTTGTTATTGTCAGCTTTTCTTAATGGACTGCTAGGACCCAGACAGATCTATGATGAAGTAGATAAACAGAATACATGAAACATGGTTAAAGCTATTTTTTGCTGGAAACCCTTAAAGTTTAAACCAAGAAGAGGTCTGATTAAAGAGGAGAACAGATGAGAAGAACAGCAGATCAGATCAGTTGCTTTTTCTCATTCTGAGCTTTCACCTTTTCTCTATGGGGTGGATATGAATTTGTATACAGAAATCAAGGTCTTTCATCCTTATTGCAGCAATAGCACACTGTGTGTGTGAAAGAGATTATATCACTTTATGCTGGAAGACAGAACGTTCTGTCTGTGTGACTAAGGTCAGAATTTTCTCTATTCGGATAGAGAGTTCAGACAGTGATCTGCTCCGACTGCTGTGCTCCCTCAACTCATATAGACTAGATCTAATTACAGAGCTATGCTTTCCTCAAGCTGCATGTAATATAACCTACTCCAGGGTGGTTCTCTGGGAGTTTGACATAGTGTTGATATCGGTACATTACATCTGAAAGTGAAGAAACCTGGAACCAATTAAAAGAGATCCAAAAAGCCTATTTTGTCTGTGACCAAACAGTGTGAAAGTGTAAAGTAAAGCCAAGTAGGTTATGTGATATCAAAGCATGTGTTGGTGTTCACATTTGATTGCAAGTGTCGACTATAAGCAAGTAATCCAACTCATCATAAATGTCATAGCAACTTTATATATAGTGTGTGTTTACTGCTCTGTCCACATGTATACTGTCACTGTCCATTGGAAAAACCTGTCTCCAACATGGTGACTTTAAAAGAGAAAGCAAAAATGTCCTTAATTTTGAATGGAAGTTAATGTTAAATAAGACCAATTCTATTGGTCTATAGAAATACATTTTATCCAACATTTTATCACAGAATACAGAGCAGCTACAGGGTTCAAACTAGGGAGACATGTTTTTCACATTTTCATATGCTTGACCCCAACACAACTGGGGCATGTTCAGCATAAGGGGCTGATGATGTCACTGACTCACATAAGCGGTCAGAGCACTACCCAAGAAAAGAATTTGAAAACGTCTTCTTGGTTTGTCAGACACTAGAGGGCACTCCTAAAGGAATGGGTTAATATCAATCATAGTTTACAAATGTTTCACTTGCCCAAAACCTGTTTGCTTTAGAAAAATTAACATACTGGACATACTGGACAAACAAGTATCTCCAAAATGTCAAAAATATTCTCAATGGAAGTTAATGTTCAATAAGAGCAACTTTCATCCCAATTATTGAGGACTTTCTCCTGCACTCCCTCTGGTATTTTGCAGTTGTGATTCTCCATAAACTGGCTCTGGTTGGGTTACAGAAGGAAATGTAAAAGGGGGCAGGGATATTTCTCTCTTCCTTTGCTCACACTGTTCAAATTTCAGAATAAATATTGGGAGAACATTGATGCATCTGAAAATTCATATTGCTTAGTTTAGAGGATTTTTATTGTTCTTTTCTTCTCCTCACACACAACAGAAAAACTGAAGATCAGACTTCAATCGCAAGTTCATAATCAGGAGAATAATGGCTCTCAGACACTCAAAACAGAGCAGACAGGTTAATCAGTCACTTGAATCAACAATTTCTGGTTGATGACTGGATACACAGAGAAACATGATGGTAGACAAATAAAGAAAGATATGATTAGAAATCTATTGAAATTTGAATTCAAAATTTCTAATATTTTGAGCTTCTGGATTTCTGGTTTTCTCCATTTTAAAGCCATACATAAAACAATAAAAGGCTTCAAAAATTACTTCAATGTAATGAATATAAAATTTAAGTTTACCTTTTTGAATGAAATTGTGATCACAATGTAGCTCCATCATGCAGCCTTCTGTAAAGGGTAATGGCACTAACAGGATAACTCATGGAGGGCATCCTTGCTCACTGAATGTCCATAATCATGGCTGCTGGGTCACTCCACACATCTTGGACAATGCGTCAATTCTCCCTCTCCATGGTTCTTGTAGGTCTTCCAGATCATTCACATCTCTGGTGCATACATTTATTTATTCATTGCCACCAACAGCATGCTATGACTTGTATGGTGCACAAAATTGTAATATGACCATCCTGCTTCATGGAGCCCTACAATATTGCCCCTCTCAAACTCTTCCAACTGCTGGAATCCAATGTGAAACCTACCGACCACATTTCACTGTCAGTTCACTATTTAATACTTTTTTTATTTTATTTCATTGAACATGATAATTCTTTCAGTCCTCATCCAACACCTGGTTTGGTGAGTCAGCGTTTAATTCTGTTAAATTAGGTTATGAGCTAGTGATGGAACAAGCCCATGTGCTAGCTCACAACACTACTTTCTACAAACATGAATGCTTAACAGTTTTTACTTTGTTTACTTGCTGTTTTAATATAAATGGGTCTTCCTCTTCTGATATGCAGAAAGAATTCATTATTTGATTTTTTTGACTGTGAATGAGGAGAGAGGGGGATACATAGAGATTGCAAAGCAAACAAATGGAACGCTGTTAATGAAATGACAGTTCTGAGTATGAGGGAATTTTACAAATACTGATGACCTTTTGCTTCTGTGTGAGTGTAGATCACTTGTAATTCCCTCTGTCTGTTGAAGATGTAGTATACATGACCCAGGAGACCAGCTTTAGGACTTGGATTTTTATTATGCTGTGAAATCTGTTAAGCAGCAAGAAGGCTGACTTGGCCCATTTATGCTCACTCTTAAGAGAACAGCACTGAGGTATGCTGACATATTTTACTCACAAGAAACCATCAGTGGATGTTGGGGTTGGTTGTCACAGCACAATTGCCTGGAAATCTAAGAGGAGGTTTCTAAATCATTTAATATTTAAAGCTCCAGGGAACCTAAGTTCAGATCATCTTTTTAAGGAGGCGAATATTGCTCTTAACTCTCAGAACTGCATACTCGAGATCTGCACTGTGTGGGCAGTTACATGCTGTTTTTTAGGCGTCAGATCAGAGTTCATGATACACATATATTAACAAACAACAAGACTTACCCTATCTAACCATTGTGGTCATTGTGTGATGAATTTTTACCGAGTGATCTAGCTTGGGAAAATTCATTCATTTCCTACTGAATTAAATCCAGTTTAAGTGTCAAAGGAGCATCCAGTGCATGTTTAATGCCTTGTCTGTGGAGGGATTGGTTGGAACACTGTTAAAATCTGAGAATAAATGTACTGAGGAGAGATAATACTGATACAGAGAAATAACAAACCAAATAACACAAATAATTAAGGACATTCATATTGATTATATTTTATTTTATTTAGAACACTGGCAGGTATTCTGAAGAACATATTAAAATACTCTTGTCAGTCTAATCATTACAAATAACCCATGAAAATCAATGCATTTTCAGCTCCAAAACTCTCTGCATGATCACTTTGCAACAGGATCTCCCAATATGTTTTTTTGTAAGTGAGTAAATAGAGAGTTTTTTTTATTGAAACAAGGTCAAATGTATACAAATATTTTAATTCTCTTACGTTTATATCTTTAAATGAAGAATAATTTGAGTATCCTGGTGCTCTAATCACTCACTCACCACTCACCCATCACTATCAAGTTAGGAACTTCTCCATCCATCTCTGTAAATGATGCAGTCTGTCATCTTGTTAATGGCCTCACCAGCTGATTCACAGAATATCTCCCTGTCAGTGGTCTCAAAGCAGACCTGTTCTCCCTCATAGCACGGTTAATATACAGGTGGAATAGTAGTAGTGTGGAGAGTAAAACTTAAAATTTTAAACTTTTAAAATCACCTGAAATAGTGAGTGTTCAGATGCTAGGTCTGAAGTCTCGCCATTGCAGACACTATGACATAACAGGACACTGCCTCTCTGTTTACCAGTCTGTTTGGCATCTCTGTGGCCCCTCATGATCTGAAAGCTGGAAATTGAGACATTTGAGTCTGGAACATTGAAATGAAACCTTGTTTCTGAAAATGTGGAACCAGAAACTGTAAGGTGTTTTATATGTTTTCCCTGTGTCCATGCAGGTTTTCCCTGTTTCCTCCAGGTACTTTGGTTTCCTGCAGCCTTAGTTGGATTGGCTATGATTTTCTGCCCCTAGGTGTGTGTGTGTGTGTGTGCGTGTGTGTGTGCGTGTGTGTGTGTGTGTGCATGTGTGTGCGCGTGTGTGTGTGTGTGTGTGTGTGTGTGTGTGTGTGAGAATTAGTGTGCAGTATCCAGCATTGGTTGCCCTTTATCAGGGGGTATTCCTGCATTGCGCCAATGATTCCAGGTAGGCGCTGGATCCACCACGACCCTGACCAGGATGAAGCAGATAAGAAGATTAATGAATGAACTGAAAGAGGGCAATGTGTGAGTGTGAAGGTTATTATCATTATGTGCCACTGAATTTTTGGGCAGTTTTGAAGATAGTGTTCTTCAACCTGTTCTATGGTGCTGTCACGGAAAAAACCTATTATCTGTATTTTTCGCTTTTTAATGTAATTTCAATCTGTCAGTTGTTCTTTACATTGAGAATACAGAATATCTAGACCAATACAAATTATTTTTACACTGACTTCCATTGAACTCCTTTCTCCTGCAAAGTCAAAGCCATGACAGTGACAATATATTATCTGAAGGTTTTTCATAAAGTCTAAACCAGTGTAGGGAATCCAGGTACTGGAGTGCCAGACTTGTGTACTGCTTTATACTCCTCGTGCTCAAGCACACCTGATTCAACGAAATATCCTTGTCAATCTAATCCTTACAAATAACTAATTTTCTGCTCAAAAAAACATTGGATGATCAATTATCAACAGAATCTTTCTGAGCAATACAAAAACAACCCCCCCCCCCAAAAAAAAAAAAACAACAAAAAAAAACAAAAACAAAAAACAAACAAACAAAAAAACCCCCCAAAACTAAACAAACAACCCAGTAACAATAATAATCAAAACACAATCAAATTCATGTAAATATTAAAATTCTGTTAAAATATACATCTCAAATGAAGATCTCCTAAAAATAACAATATCTGATGTGTAGCTGTCTACTGTAAATACTTTTCTAAAGTTTCGGTGACAAAACGTATGTCAAACTATAAAAACACCATGTAAAATGAATCCTCTGGGGTCCACAAACTTGCCAGAGTGTCAAATATGTTGTTTTTTTTGTTTTTGTTTTTTTTAATAACAATAAAACACAAAAAGAAATATGGTTCAAACATTTCATTTGCTGAATCTTAAAAAGTCTATGAGTGCTGAGAAACTCATCTTCTGCCTCTCACTATGCCTATCTGGTGGATTCACCTGCCTCTTGTCCCTGGTGGCTTTTTATGTCCATCTATGTTTTGTGGGGAACTGACCAATGGATCCTAAGGAATACCAAAAGATTTACCCATCACATCAATAATGCTGTCATGTCATATTTCCACAATGATGACCAGCTCCATCATTAGCTTGATTTCACTAAATGTGCAACTAAACATCTAGTCAACTTTGAAACAATGAAATAATTCCACAGAGCTCCAACCTGAGCTTTAAGTTTAGATTTGTCTGATATGATTTGTGAGATAGGAAAACCTGAGTAATTCATGTGACAAGCAACCCAAAGTTCCCATTCTGACAATCCTGTTTTTGGCTCAGAATATTTACCCAGATATTTGGGGGAACTGGGACAAGCAAGTGCGGTGGAAATGGATGAGAGAACAAAAGTGAATTTGTGAGAAGGGAGGTGGAGGAAAGCGTGCCACTCATAAGCGCTGGACAAGCTTGACTAATGTGTTGCCAGTTCCGTCAGTTGTCCATTGAAAGACATGGTTTAATTCTGAAAGAACATAACATGACATGCTTCCTTTGGATCAAACTTTGATGTGCTGTTTAAGAACCAAAGCCGCAAAATGAAGAACAAAGATCCAACACAACAACAACAACAAACATCAGAGAGAGCTAGTCCTGGTGTCTATACATTCACACACACACACACACACACACACACACACACACACACACACACACACACACACACACACACTTATAGACAGCATACTGGCCTAGCTGCTCAAAAGCCCACCAGTTTGGTAGCTGGAAGCGTTTCTGAGTGCTTTGTGGGTTAGCATAGCATGCTAACTGGTATAATTATGCAGGATGATGTTTAATGTTCTTCATCCCTGCTGCTCGATGAATCCCATACTGAGTCTTAATGAGATTCTGTTTACTCAAGAACACACTGGCTGATGCAAACATGCTAGAAGCTCAGAGACGACTTCAGCAGCGAAAGTCATAAAGAACGCAGTCAGTGGACGAGGGAATGGAGCAGCAGGACTGTGCTATTCTGGTGGAGTATGTGTGTGTGTCTGTGTGTGTGTGTGTGTGTGTGTGAGAGAGAGAGAGAGAGAATCTTTAGAACTGACTATGCTACCTCAACATAGGAAGAGAACTTCAATCTCACGCATGTATATGCACACACACACACACACACACACACACACACACACACACACACACACACACACACACACACACACACACACACAAATACAAGTCAATATTGACAACACTGTAAGAATCAGAGGCTACCCGTGGTTTAATTAAAGCTGGACTGATTGATTTATTTTACATACAAAAATGTAGACTGTGAGCAAAAGTATTAGGGCACATGCTTATTCACTGTTTCTTCCAAATTCAATATTGACTTGTGTGTGTGTGTGTGTGTGTGTGTGTGTGTGTGCGCTTTTTGACATTGAGTAGCAGGATTATGGCAACACTACCTCAGCATAGGAAGAGAACATCAATCTCACACACACACACACACACACACACACACACACACACACACACACACATGCTCCATTCACTTGTCCACTGATTGCATTCTACATGACTTTCTGTTCTAAAGTTATCTCTGTTAGGTTAATGAGGTCCTGCAACCAGTGCTCAAACTTTTCTGAATGCACACTCCTATGCGTTATTTCAACAAGACAATACCTGTCCATATAATGCTACCATCTCAAGAGCTTGCCTCGAAGACACACATACTATGTCATGGCCAGTCACATCACCAGACCTATCCCCGGTTAAAAATGTGTGAGATATTATTGGACCGCAACCCTCCTCCCCTACTGCTAAATCTGCTGGAACTGAGTGAGAATATTAGGACACCATTAGGAACCTCTACAACTCAGTTTGTTTGCCAATGGCGGGAAAGTTGGTTTGATGGTATTTATCTGATTTTAGTTTATACTGACTTTGAACAAGATATTTTGCCAAAGAGATGATGTAACTATCTAGCTTTTGTAGATATGATGAAGCATGGATTTACCCCCTGCTCCTTTGTGTACCTCTCTGAACTCCAGGAATCTTGATGATAGGTGAATTAACTGTGCTAAAAAATATTAAAAATGCCTTTTAGTGAGTGAGAATAGGTGTGTGCATTAACCAGTGACAGCCTGGCACCCAGTCAAAAACATATTCCTATATCAAGTTAATTGTCTTCAGAACACACCATCAAATCACATTATTACAGCAGCAAAGGGATAGCAAGAGATATTAAGGCACGCAGCAAAAAAACAAACAAAAAAAACCAGATACAAATAACAAATAGATAGTAGATGCATACACAGTACAGTATGTAAAATATACAGTTTAAACATTGTAAATGAACATTATTTACAGATTATTTACAATTATGGGGACATGGAAGAAAAATGGATGAATGGCACAGGGGTGGCTATGAGCTGAGAGCTGTTAGGATGGGAGTGGATGTGAGAGTTGGGGGGGAGTGGGGGGGTGACAGGTGATTGATAAAATCTATTGAAAAACAGATTGAGATTGTTCATCCACTTCTGCTCCCCCACCACCTGGGAGTTGGGCTTCTTGTGACCAGAGATGGTTTTAAGGTCTTTACAAACTCTGCTGACATGTTTATGCTATAAATGATCCTCCAGCTTCCTCCTGTAGTTGTTTTTCTCCCCTCTTCCTCTCCTTCTCAGCTCCCCCTACACAGCTTTCAGCTCATCCTTGTCAGCTGATCAGAATGCCCTCTTCTTCTCTTTTAGGAGAGCCTTTATGTTAGGATTTATCCATGGCTTGTTGTTGGAGAAACACCAAATGGTCTAAGTGGGGACAATGTTCTCCCCACAGAAGTAAACATAATTTGTGAGTGAGTGACACTGTCAATGCCCTCTCCATTAGGATCACAAAACAGTGGTTTCAAAACAGTCATACAGAGCCTCTTTAGACTCTCTTTAGCCATTTCTTCACTGTGAGGGTCACTGCTGGTTCTCTGTGTATGAGGAGTTTGTACACAGGCAGAAGATGAATTATGTTATAATTAGATCTTCCAAGAGCAGGGAGTGGTGAGGAGTTATATGCCTCCTTTATGTTGGCATAAAACAGGTCCAGTATTTTATTATCTCTGGTGTGGCAGGATACATACAGAGTGGAGAATGGAGAAACAAGATTATAGTCTCCAGAGATGGATGAGGGCCTGTGGGTGCTGTGTTTGCAGCCTGCACACAGCTGGGTGCAGGACACCACAAGCCTTGTCAGCATCAGCAGATGGGGAAATATATGCAGTTATCATGTTTACATGTGATACTTCCCTCAGGAGGTTGTACAGGCTCACGGTACAGTTAACAGTTGAATGTTCTTAAAGCAGATTTGTTCTTTAACAGTGATGTACCCAGAATTACACAAACACTGCTAGGAAGAATGGTCTTGTAGTATCTCCTCCATGCATGACACAGTACTCCTGCCCAGCTTCCCCGCCTCCTCTTCTGGAGCTCATGGGGGATGTTTACCTTTCATGTGGTAGCACGGCTGTGCTGTGAAGTGCTAACAGCTGATCCCTAAAATTAATAATAGGAGCGTGGCTCCCCATGGGATCTCCAGACTTGATTGTAAACCGAGAGAAAAGTATAGAAAAACCAGCTCAGGTGCCACAAGTTTTGTGTCCATTGTGTATGAAGTTGATTAAAAGGACACTTCACAAACAGAAAAGTAAGTACAATAAAACAGGGTAAAAAGCTTGAAAAAACTCAGAAGTGAGCAGGAGCTACTGCAATAGGCTGCCACCTCCCCGGCACCATCTTGAATCATTACATTACACACATGCCCACACAGCTATACAAATAATGTACATACACACACACACACACACACACACACACACACACACACACACACACACACAC
>JAVGWO010000027.1:3338155-3402886 GCA_034509495.1 Acestrorhynchus altus | reverse complement strand
TATTTTCACACACACACACACACACACACACACACACACACACACACACACACNACACACACACACACACACACACACACACACACACACACACACACACACACACACACAAACACAGCCAGTCTAGCCAACATGGTTGAAAAGGGTAGAAGGGCATGGAAGCAATTTGCTGTCGTAGCATTGATGAGAGAGAGAGAAAGAAAGAGAGAGGGAGAGAAAATGAAGGAGTGGGCTTTGAGATATTGGACTCATCCATACTCTGCCTGGCCACTCTGCCCACGGGCACGACACAAAACAAAGCATGATGGGAGGAAGTGCCCATCCGTGTCGCTGCATAACAGGGCCAGAGGAGAGTGCCATAACTCACTCACACCCCGCAGATATATATCGTACGTGTGTGTGTGTGTGTGTGTGTGTGTGTGTGTGTGTGTGTGTGTGTGTGCATGTGCATGTGGGAGAGATATGATGGAGGGAAGGTGGAGTGGAGAATGCAGAAAAGACTGAAGGAGGAGGAAAGGGAAGATGAGGACATATTCAAGCAGCAGAATGAAGAAAGTGTAAATGCCTATATTCAGTATTTTGAGGTGCTCTTACAGTGTTTGCGAGGATTTATGAACCAAAAACAGAACTGTTTCTCTTAGGTGGCCATAAGATGACTTATGGTGACTTACATCCTCTTTCCGGGATGTAAAAATGTTGCAGGCATCTCTAAAATGTATGAAATAAAATGGTATTTCACATCAGCCTTTGCTTTTACTTTCTCTCCACCACTAGTGGTGTACATGTACTTGCATCTACATCAACCATTGGTTAAACTGCTTCTCACCACAGCCAACTGACCAAAAAAAACAAACAAACAAAAACAAAAAAAAACAGTTTGTCATCTAACCCTCTCCCCTTAGTGTGGAACACAACGATTGCAAAAGACCCCACATTTTGAATGAAACGAAATGAGCACTCCCTGCTCCCCCTAACTAAACAAACAATCCCCTGGACAAATGAATGGGGACCCACACCCCACCCTACATTGCTTATGCCTGCACCTGCTTGTAAGACAATCAATTTAAAATGAAAGGAGATGAGTTTGCTTTTAAGGCTATTTATTAATCTTTGTAAATGAGTAAAATTAATGTACATTAACATAGTTGTAGGATTTTAGATATATTTTACTCCCTCCCACTGGACTAGACACATATCACATCATCTTAAGCATGACAGAACACATAGTCTGTGTTACTGTGGCTTTAAGTTAGAAATATGGAGAGGAAAAGGCTCTGTCCTGATTGGCTGCCCTGTGTTGTGCCTTATTCCAATAAATGGTGCAGGCTGTAACACTCCTTATAACTTCAGTGTGAATGAGCACTTTATACATGCACAGGTTTGTATAGCATCAAAAAATAAATAAATAAATAAATAAATAAATAAATCAGCAAAACAAAACAAAAACAAACAAAAAAAAAAACAATTATGATGACTTTAAATCTATGGGTTGCATACACAGAGGCAGTGACTGTCAAATCTTAAGCAAATCTTAAATCTTAAACCTTAATCTTGAATCTTAAACAAACAAACAAACCAAAACAACTGTTCTGTATGTATTGGATCATTTAAGGTTATAATAGGTGTTGAGTAAACTGTGTAAACTGAAAAAAGATGACAACTATATCTATAATCTGATGTACAGTATATCTGTATCTACACTATGAGCTGTACTGGAACACCTGCTCCTTCATTGTTTCATCTGAAATCAAGGGAATGCAGCTTTTGTGGGAGTAACTGTCTCTACTGTCCAGGGAAGGCTTCTGTTGTGATTTTAGAGCATTGCTATAAGGATTTGATTGCATTCATTGACAAGAGCATTAGTGAGGTCAGGATATTGGAAGATCACCACCTCACCTCATACCCAACTCCCCAACTCATCCCAGAAGTATTGGATGCAGCACCATAATTCCAGAGAACACAATTCCACACTCCACACTTCTTCACAGGTCACTACTGGGAGTATTTATACCTCTTTACTTTAGCCCACATCTGATATTAAGCATGGTGCTTGTCTTTATCTCCTCTTGAGTCTTAATTTATTGGCAGTATTTCTCTACAGGGACTAGAGAAGCTGGGTGTGCATTTGCCAATCTGTGTCAGCAATGGGTGCCACTTAAAGTAGCAGAAAGCATTCACTAGAAGATGTGTCCATAAACATTTGGATATATCTGTAGTACTTATTTACCTGTACCAATACTAAGGAGAGCTGAACTGTTATTACTGAGATAAACGGCTTTAAATAACGTGCCTTGTCTATATCTTTAGCTTCTAAACATTGACCTCTATTGTAAGTATATTTAACAAATGAAAACATTCTGTTAAATTCTTTATATCAATTGTGTTAAATTTAAGCATTTCTGTCTGTAGTTAACGTTACAGGTGTGGCAGACAGATATTAGATTGAAAACAGCTGGAGTAATCAGTTAGTGTGGGTGTTGTCCACTACATCAGCCAACCTGTTCAGCAATACTTTCTGCATCCATTCAAAAATGATGGATTATTATATTCAACAGACCATAAAAAGAGGAAAATAAAAGAAAGGAGAAGAAGTCCTCTCACTAGTTCATTACTTCTTGTGTGCTGTTTAAAAAATACTTCAAACTACCACTAGAGGGTAGTGACAATACACCCAAAAGCAGGATCAGGGCCTGAAAGCGCAGGCTTTTATTAATGAACTGCATTTTATAGTGAAATGAAAAACACTCACCGAATGCATATAATGTGCAATATTTAAGTACATCAGAAGACAACAAAATCCAAGGCTTGTGTAGGATGACTTTCCCAGGTGAACAGATTCGCACTGTAGTGCTTATTTCTATTTTTCTCAAAGCTACCATTATTGATTGATAAACAAACATGGATGAATCAGACAGTGTGTGTGTGTGTGTGTGTATGTGTGTGTGTGTGTGTGTGTGTAAGACAAATGAAGGTTGGCAGGCTGCCTCTCACTTTGTCTAGTATTTTCTATCCCCATACTGGGCTCTTAATGCTGCAGTGCAGGGTTTGGTGAAGCATATCTAACGCCAACCTGGTCTAATGAAGGTTTCAAGGAAGTTAGTGGGTTCACACACACACACACACACACACACACACACACACACACACACACACACACACACACACACACACACAGTAATCTTACTCTCCCTCTATGTATATATGAGCACACCAGTGAGCTAAAATACACCCATCTTAAAAAAATGGTTGAACAAATTGTTTAGAATAGTACTCAGAAGGAAATGCAACACTTTCCAAAAGGAAGACAGTGTCTCTCAGTATGGCCTTGGATATAATGCAACATACTAGTACTCATTAGGTTGCTATTTTGGCTATCTTGGAGTTGTAGAGGTTACAAATGATGTATTTCACCAATATATTCCATATAGCTTAAACATTCTCATGCAGTTCCTGCAGATTTTGCAGTAGGGGGGTTGAGTATCCTGCACAATTGGGGATAGGTCTGATTATGTGGCTGGACATGGTATAATATATGTGTCTGTGTTTATTGTAAAATATTACTAGATTTTACACAAATATGACGCAAGCAGTGCTACACTGTTCTTACAGGTGTTTTCCTGCTCACATACCTACATAGTGCAATTTCTGGGCCAGGGAGCCCAGAGTAGAAACAAAAGCATTACTGCTCTCCTTACTGTTCATCAACATGGTTTTGAAATGTTTTTAAGGTAAAAATGCTACATAATGTTGCATTAATTTGTGGACGTTTGAACTTTAAATACAAAGTTTCAACCCTTAACCTCATTATGTTATTTTATGAAATGAACACAACAGACACAATACAATACACAATACAATATTATTATCAGCACCCCAAGTGTATAAACTGTCAAACTATTTTACTAACAAGAACAATGTAAAACAATGAAGAGTATTTTTCCATGCCATATTTTCCCATATTTATCCATAATCATCATAACAGCCTGATCCCAAGAGAAATGTGTACATATATAACTAAAGCACCATGCATATGCACAAATTACTGACACGACTCAGACGTGTTTCAAACTTTTGAACAAAGAATATTAAAAAGCAACCCCTGTGGTATAAACCTACAAACCCTCTCTAACCTAAACCTGAATAAACCTAAACCTAAATCTTATAATTTCTCCTGGAGTTTTTGTCTATTAACCCCTTTGTTAAATTTGTTTGTAATAGAAAAGCAAAACAGTGCCACCAAAGGATTGGAGCTTGTAAATTGCAACATTGTTGCTGTCCAATGAAAAATGCATCTCCAAAATGGTGACTTTACAGGAAAAGCCAAAATTGTTCTTAACATTGAATGGAAATGAATGTAAAATAAGAGCTTGTTATACTAATTTTAGAGAATTTCTATTGGTTTATTCATCTTGGATTGTTTACACAGTATATAGAGCAGCTACAGGGAGAAAACTAAAAATGGATAAGCATTGAGATACGTGGTTTTCATTGGACAGCAACAAAATATGAAATAATGTCTAAAACTTATGCACATGGTATGAAATTCTTGGGGTTCACTTTTAGCATTATATGTCCATATTTCTGGAAATCTTGTTGAAATTGATGTAAGTATATGGGCAGTAATGGAATGCTGTATTCATTTCTTAATGTAAATGGAGTATAAATGAGCCTTTACAGGACATAAAGGATCTGTTGTATCGCTGTGGAAGGTGGTCATAACTTTCTGGCTAATTGGTATAAAACCACTGTAGATCTCCCAAATTGTACCAATATAAGAGAAGTAAAAAAAAGTGGAGTAGAAGTTGATGTTACTGATTTAGTCATCATGAAATGTTCACAGAATGTAAGAGCTCCAGGTTCAAGCACTAATCACCTTATATGTGAATGTGAAAATGACATGGATGTGCTGTTTCATTCACATATCATCTTAATGAGTTAAGTACTAATGCTGTGAATAAGATGTCTCTATGGCATCTACATGTAGATAACCTCTCTTCACAAGAGTGTATGTACAGTTATAAAATAGGATCAAAAGCTAATTTCTACTGACTTTTACTGTATGTTTTGAGTCAGTTGTTTTTTGTTCTAATAAGAGGAGAATTTAAGAGACCCACATGCAGCACCAGCTTTAGTAGGTTTGATCCTTAGCGATGCCACAGTCATTCTTGGTCAAGCTTTTTTATGATGTCCCTCCTTTTCAACAGCATTATTCAGCATGATGCTAGCATTACAAATGTCTGTTTACCTGATGTAATTAATTGGCAGTCAATGTTCAAGTGTGTGTTAATGGTAGTTTGAATAAAGCAGTGGTTCTTTATGTTTTTCCACGCACACACGGGTACTTTTAAAAAGCACATGCAGGTTTGAATCTCAAATAATTTCTTCTCCCTGTATAGTGAACTACTGGACAGCATCTACTCACAGATAAATTTCAGATCTCCACATATGAACAAATGTAAACTGTTCTATTACAAATATATAATACTGTATTTAGATTTAGAATCAGTAATTTCTCGACTTGCATAGTGCGATACATAGACAGTAGTGTGTAATTTTGTAGATTAAACCTCTGTTTTCTTTATTTTTTTGTGGTGTTTCTCAGGACAGCACGCTCATGAAGTATTTTTGTCACAGTGTGGTTGGATATATTTTCTAAAACAGTGGGTGGGAAACATCTTGATACATATGGATGAAACCATATGAAGCATTCATATGAAGCTGAGATGAAGCATTCCCTAACCCATCATGTGACACAGGAATCCTAACTAGTGGGTGGGAATGAGTAATGTCTAAATTGAGGAACAATTTGGGGAAAAATCTCAGTATTTCCTGAAAATTAGTGAAATTTGAAAACAAGGGTCAGTGAGTCTTGTAGTGAAGTCTGCAACAGGAAACTCCTCAATATAATGTGCAAAGATGTAAATTATATTGTATAGTGATAAGTAACATGTGCAAAGTAGCTGAGCCTGATATATTAACAAGTAACTGTATAAACAGAAAACATTTTAATAGTATTACAAAAGTGGCAATGCTTTGGACATTCTTTCAAAATTAACAACTAAATTACTAGATTACAAGATTTTTCTTAAAATTAGTATTTATTAGCACTGTCAAAATGTAATTTTCATGATTAATCTGGAAACTATCACATTTTATGCAAATTAATTATTAAACCAAATGTGGCCTGAACTGCCTCCTTTAAATCATCATTTTTACAGAGCTTGGTGATTTATTAACAGTTTTACAGTTTTTCATTTAACTTTAGCAGAAATATGGATTAAATCTCATACCTCTCACTCTCACTCTTCTCTTCACTTTCTCTCTCTCTCTCTCAAGTTGATCCATATGTCTGTAAAAAAATAGTTGAAGCTGAAAATGGAGGGTTTTTTTACTGTTGTTTGAGCTGGGAACTGCATTACTGTTGCATTAAGTTTCAGTAAGTATCAGTAAAATTGATAGTTAGATAAAACAGAATGACCAGATCCACTAAACAGATCTTATTGTTGTGAGGATCTGTGGGAAGAAATCTGGATCTGGATTGGAGTTCTAAAGCTCTCAATGAAATGTAAAAGCTAAAAAGCTTAAGTTTTAAAAACAAAATAAAAACTAATTTAAATGTGCAATTTGTTATTTATTTTTTCAGTCGATTGAAAGGCCTAGTAATTATTTTTGACACAATATAACAAATGTCTTGGACAAAAATATTATTTTGAAATGCTAAGTTCAAATAAGTACAAATTGGTGTGGTTTTGAGCTAATAAAACATCTTATATACACTTATAAAAAACATATACAATATGTCATATATTTTGATAAGAACCAATAAGAACCAATCTGTTCCTAATATTGGGCCTGTAAATATTTTTGATCTGAATTGTATGTATTCACCCCCTTTGCTATGAAGCCCCTGGTGCGACCAATTACCTTCAGAAGTCACATGATTAGTGAAAAGAAGTCCATCTGTGTGCAATCTAAATGTCACATGATCTTTCAGTATGTACACACCTTTTCTGAAAGGCCCCAGAGGCTGCAACACCATTAAGCAAGAGGCACCACTAACCAAATAACACCATGAAGACCAAGGAGATCTCCAAACTAGTCATGGAGAAAGTTAATGAGAAGGACAAGTCACGGTTGGGTTATAAAATATTATACAAATCTTTGATGAACTCCCAGAACACCATAAAATCTATTTTCATCAAATGGAAAGAACATGGTACCACATCAAACCTGCCAACAGAGTGCCATCCACGAAAATTCTTAGACTGGGCTGCAGAGTTCCCAAGCAGAGATGGGAGTATCTGTCCATACATCCACAATAAGCTGTGCACCCCATAGAGCTGGGCTTTATGGAAGAGTGGCCAGGAAAAAAAAACTTTACTTACAGATAAAAATAGGAAAGCTCATTTTGAATTTGCCAAAAGGAATATGGGAAATTCCCTAAATGTATAGAAGAAGATGCTCTGGCTAGATGAGACCAAAATCAAACTTTCCAGCCTCCAAGAAAAACGCTGGCACAGAACCAACACGTCTCATCTCCCCCAGAACACCACCCCCACAGTGAAACATGGTGGTGGCAGCACTGTGGGGATATTATTCAGCAACAGGCACTGTGAAACTGGTCTAAGTGAAGGGGAAGATGGATGGTGCTAAATACATATTCTTCAGCAACAGTTTTGAACTGTTAGTGATTTGAGCCTGGGGTGGAGGTTCACCTTCCAACAGGACAAGCAACGCTTGAGTGGTTTAAGGAGAAATGTGTAAAAGTATTGGTATGTTTTAGTCAAAGTCTGGTCAGGTCTGGTCTACTCAAATTTGAATTCCAGTTTGTGAGGTGGCAAAACTTGAAAAATGCAAAAAAATCTTTCTATCTATAAATGAATCATAAAAATAATGATCAAGAACAGTCTGAGTTTAGGGCCATCAGTTCTAACATGTCAAGCTGTTTTTTTTTTTTAGATGGTCACTCTGCAAATGAAAATGTGCTACATCTGCGTTGATTGGCAGAAACACAGCTGTAGGGAAAAGCGGATCTGTAATCAACACACTTGTAAAACGGAGGTGTTAATTAAGCCTCAGTATTCACATCAGTAAATAATTAGACCTTGGTTTTCTTATCAGTAAAATAATGAAGGTGATTCTCAGGATGAATATTTTACCAAAATAAACAATAGATAATGAAAGAAAGGAAATTGCTGCTTCGGGCATTCCATCCCATCCGGTGACTCAGTTCGAGTCTGGAGTTAATTTGATGGAAATGTTTGAGGAATAGAGTATGTGCTAACATCTTTTTTCCTCCTTTTTAAGGAAAAGAAAAGCAGTTTTTCTAGTCCAATAAACACATTATCATTCAGTTATAAGACATATGGCCATAGCCATTTCAGACACATGCTGTTGCTTGGAAAAGTTACAAAACTTCAGAACTTTTGGCTATGATCTAATTTGGCACGACATTTTGTGACTTTGTTGTCCTCCGCGTTAGTAGACAGATGTTAATGCGAGTTGGAGACAAAGCGCCTGGTGTTAGCACGCATTTCTGGATGTCACCCTCTACGCGGGAGGCATGACAAAACACACGCACACACACGCACACACGCACACATACACATATACACACATACACACACACAAACACCCCCACATAGAGAAACAGAGAGAGAGTGAGATTGTGAGAGATGCAGCTAATGTGTTAGAAGCCATCCTTGTCTTTTTTTTTGCAGCTAAAGCAAGTATAGCAGAGGACACAAACACACTCCTGCTCCTGTTACACTTTACTGAACCCACTTTCGCACCAAGTTCACGTAGAAGCAGTAAGTAGCTTGGCACGCCTGAAGGGCATAGAAACACACACACACACACACACACACACACACACACACACACACACACACACACACACACACACACACACTGAAGTCCACAGGGGTAAACCACATTTGATGAATGAATTGGCAACACACTCTTGTTTGTTCCCTCCGGCGTTGCTCTACAGCCTGTTGTGACACAGCAAAGGCAGAGACAGGAAGGCGTTTGCCGTGACTTTGTTCCAGTACTGCTGCCTCACAGGTTTTTGTTGAGCAGCGAGAGGCTACAAGGTCCCCTTGGAGACCGCCACGCTCTTCTGATTGCTTCTCACTCACAGGTGAGGCTAGACAAACCAAGACTGCTGATCCATTTTAGGAAGATCAGAGCTACAGAAAAGGTGAATAATGGAAGGTAAGGAGTAGCATTCAGAGGTGGCTGCTGGGGGAGAGTGAGAAAGTGAGGGATATAGAGCAAGACACAGAGAGGCAGAAAGTGAGGGACAGAGACACATAGGAGGAAAGTGAGGAAGAAGGCCAGAGAGATGAAGACAGAAAAAGAATGAGAGGTAGAAAGATGAAAGAAGGAACAGAAACAGAGGGAGAGAGTTGGAAAAAGAGGTAGAGGCCTAGTGAGATAGAGACAGGGAGAGAAAGAGAGATAGACAAGAAGAAAATGTATGCAAAAATAGAAGAGAAGAAGAATGAAGAGAACAAGACAGAAAAAAGGGAGAAGAATAGAGACAAAAAGTGAGGTAGAGGAAGAGAGATGGACAGAATGAGGGGAATAAGGGAAAGAGAGGCAAATAGATACAGAAAGAGAGAGCTAGAAATAGGCAGAGATACAAACAAAGTGAAAGCATAAGAGGAAGAGGAAGAAAGAGGGAACGAGATGCAGAGAGAGACAGACAGAGGGAAGGGGAGGCAGCTAAGAGACAAAAATGGGAGAAGCAGAGATACAGACAAAATAATAAGAGACAGAGAGAGGGATACACAGAGAGAGAGAGACAGAGAGAGAATGGCAGGAAGAGAAATTGAAAGAGAGGAAAGGAGAGGCATAGAGAGAAATGGAAAGTGGGAGAGATGGAAATAAAAAGAGATGAATATGCAGAGAGACAAGAAGAGAGAAGATGCCCAGAGAGATAGAACATAAGGGGAGGAAAAAAGATAAGGAGAAAATAGCAGAGAGAGAGAGAGAGAGAGAGCAAGAGAGAGAGAGATTTTATATATTTATATAATTGTCTCTCTGTGTTTTCCAGCAATCCAATCGGTCAGCTCACCTGACAGAGCTGGAGTTAGAGGATGTCCTTTTTAAAGTCCAGGCAAACTGCTGATTCCAGCTTCTGACGCACAGCTGGACCTGGAGATGAAGGTGAAAAACAGTCTGTGTGAACAGTTTTGACCTCTCTGCAGACCTCTTTCTTTCACATTTTCACAGGTAAAACCTGCCTTTATTCCTGTCAAGCCCTGTAGCTATTCCGTGGATTATGGCACAGAAGTTGGGAATGCCAATTATAGCTAGCTGCTGCAAGTGTAAATGATTGCAAAGTTTTCCAGCATACATGCCAAGTTTATTCTCTAATTAATGACTTTTCCTTTTTGGGGCTCTGTTAATGCATGTGCTCAGCTAATGTCAATCCTATATTGATACTGGACACAATCAATTACACCTGACTTCCGTGCCTTCAGGACTTGTGCCACTAGCCTCCTGCTCCTTGATGTTTCTAATGTTATCTCTTCTCACCATCACCAGTTTTACTTTTCATAGAGTCTACAGTCTGTGTCACTTCACTCAGTCTACAGAACTGCCGGAATCAGCTTTCCTTCTTGAGATGAAACTGTTCTTTTTTCCAGATAATTCCAGCTAAGCAACTAGGCCTGTACAGCTACAATGGGACAGATAAAACCAGTGAATGACCACACATGTATGCTGTGACTGGACATCAAGACAAGGATTCAAACAGGGAGCAAAATCCAAATATGTTGAATGAAACCATATTGCAAATGGTCAACTGATATAACCTATGCTTTTGACAAGTAAAGGTTTTATATTTAATCTTATCCTACCTGAGATACCACCCTGTAGCACATGTTTTTGTGGATTCCATCTGTTTTAGACCCCATTCTGTCTGATACCTTACATTTGTGTGTGAAAACTTGGACACCCTTGTCTTTTTAAATTAAAAACACTTTACTATTAGTGGTCACCTAAATGTACTAAGTGACACTTTGGCAGAAACCAAGCTTGCAATTTCCTTTTGGAGCAACTAATGCTCCTCCTTTCCTTGCATTTGGCTGATAGTTCTGACATATTCTTGGGTCAAATTGCATACACAACTTGTTTAAAATCTACCAACAAAATCTATGATATTTATGCCAAATGATAGTGTCTCTTCAGTAGTCTCTTCAATGTAGTCAGTGGTAGATTTAGAGATACAATTTGGGCAAAGTTGCAGGCAAGGATTCATGAGGATTATATTTGTGCAAGCAAAGCTGCACAGTAGACCAATGCACCCCGACTCTTGATGCAGTTAAACCTTTCTGCAGTTTCTTTGCACTATTTCTCACCATCACTTCTCTCCGGGCCTCGAATGAGCAGATCTATTGTGACAGAACAAAGAGACCTGACTCAGGCAGTACTAATGTTATGACTGACTGGTGTATGTGTCTTTTATGTTTTCTCTGTATGGGGTAAGGCAGCAAGTGAACTGATACATCACATTTGATACATTTATATATATATATACACAAATGTATCAAATGTGATGTATTAGTACATACATACAAACACATGCACACACACACACACACACACACACACACACACACACACACACCCGGCACACACACCCGGCGGATTGCAGTCCTATTCTGAAGGAAGATAAAGGTTACCAGGAACAATAAATTATTAAAAATCTAGACTGATATGGGTGCAATGCAGCATGCTAGACATCTATATAGAGAGGTTCCTGATGGTGTCGTAATAGCGATAATCCCAGCTTTTGTGTATTAGACCAGAGGAGGTTCCCATTTTGAGTCTTGGTTTCTCTCAAGTTTTCCTTCTGAGGTGATTTTCTTGCCACTGTTGCACAATTGTGGCTGTTGGATGCTCTGTTGCGGGTCAGAGAATCCACTGTACTCTCTCTGTGGTACATATTAGGGATGTGGCTTGAAAGTTCAGACCATTTTAGCAAATTGGTGTGAGATCATTTGAAACCCATTTCATTGAATGTGGCTCAAACACGGACAGACTTTGATAAAAATAAACATAAGGTAGCGTGTTAGGGTTATGAAGCAAAGCTGAACACTGAACAGGCTGATACGTGCAGTTTAAACACTCTGGACCAGGTGAATAATCAGAGGTGATTGGGAACATGAGTGAGTCACATGATCAGTCAGGTGAGAAACTGAAGGATTCTGGTTATTGGAATCCAGAGAGACTGATGGGTGCATGACCCATACACGTTGATTTCCGGCCTGCAGGTCATCTTTTAGAACAACCAATGTTCATCTGAACTTAATGGTGAAGATGTTGTTTTATTACTTCCACTTTACATCCAATAAATCATTAAAATGGCCGAATGTTTGTGCAGAAAACAAGTGCTCAAAAACACAAAAGCAATGTACTTGAACAGTTCTACACTACTGGTTGATATATGCCTTTGGTAGAATGCATAACTAGTTAATTACATGATAATAAATGATTGAATGATGAATTGTTTGCAGTACACCGTGAGTCCGTGGCTACCTGTGGCTGATGGCCTGTTTAAGCATCATGTATTCATGTTGAAAAAAATACAAAAATACGTGCACAATTGGCTTATCAGTGTTTATCAGGTGTTCTTGGCCCTGTGTTTTCCAAAACCGCATTCTCAGCTCCTCAGCTCCGTCACATCCCTAGTTCATATGGGTCTCCCAGATCCTTCATATTGCTGGTGCATACCTTCTTCTATCCACTGCCAACACAATGTGCTATTGTAATAGGATCATCCCACTTTTAAACTCTTCTCTGAGGAATACTTTACTTGCAGAGGGTGATTCCAACTCAACAGTTTAAAGCAGAATGAAAAGCATGTGCAACACCCTAATATAGTAAGGCAGGTACAGTGATGGGCCATTCCTTTGCTCACATGCGTGGCTGAGCATTAAACTCCTTCAAGAATCATTTATTACTCTACTTGCTGAGGTGTTGCAACTTCAGTTAAACAGCCAGCAAACTCAGAAGGCTATGACAGTGGAGTCAAGTTAGCAATATTCTATCTCATCAGTTTAATGAAGACTTGAATAACAAAATCATGTATAAAATGTTTAAAACAATGTTCTTTAGTAGATGTTTTAATAACATGCAAAAGAAAAAGGAGCACTGCTAAGTAACATGTCTGACAGTTATAGCTAGCATAAACTTAAAGCTCAAAACCAGTGTTGTTTTTCTCTTCACCATATAAATATACCCACTTTATATTTCTGGAGTGAACTCTTGAAAAACTGTAACAGTAGAAGCAGTGCCTTTACTGGAATATCAACTGGCTCTTAAATGACTTTAGACCTCTTAGCAGATTTATACAGTTACATAGGCTTCCTCCTTCCTTCTTCCTACTCTGCAGTGCTTGATGATGTAAATAATGTTTTGGAGCATCTGTCAAAAATTCAGAAGATTTTTATGAGACTTTATGCGTTATGGGCTAGTGATACTGATGTTTATCTGATGATACCTTGTTGGTTCCTATATTGGTGCAATTTACAAAATACATGAGTCGCCATCACCCCAGTATTCATAAGCACATTCACTCATCTTTGGCTACTGGAACAGTTTTAACATATTAGATTTATTTTATCATACTGAAATGTTTTGTCACATCAAAAACACATGAATGAATGAATGAATCAATGAATGAATGAATGAATGAATAGACAAATGAATAGATGAATTAATAAAACACAGAATCAAAAGATTAACTTACACTGTTATGCTTTCATCTATAGCTCAGTTGTGGTAGAGGTGAACTGTATAGAGGTGAGAACAGTCATCCCCTTATAGGGCAACTGGTGGTTGGGAAACAACCTTTTTGACTGGAAGGTTGCTGATTCAGTCCCTGGACTATCAGGACATGACTGGCGTGGCCTGGGCAAGGCACTTAGCTCCTCGCTTAGCTCTCCCTGAGGAGGGCACTCATAGATCTGGAGCATGTGTGTTCACTGCCCCTAGTTTCCCAATTCAGTAGTGTGAATAGAATTTTAATGCAGGACAAATTTTCATTGGATCTATGTTTATGTTTATGTTTATGTTTAAGGGGCCATGACAAATAGTTGAAATGACAATAAAGGCTTTGACCAGCAGATGGTTTGTGTGCACATGAAGCCTCGAGAATTGTTTCTTAAACCAATTGGATGGAAAGCTTCAAGGCTTCACGAGACTTCATCTGCCCAGCATTAATAAGCAGGAAGCACTGAAAATAGTGAAATAGGCAAACAGAAAACAGATATTTACCTGGAATGAGAATAATGTGTATGTCTCACAATGTCCAAACCTAAACATCAAGTTTCATTACTTGATTTCTTCTGTGCAACTATTTTTGATGATGCACTTATCAAATGATAAATTATAATTACTAATTATATATTTATTTCAATATAAAATTATAATATGTATTTTTAAGCTTTTAAATAATATATTTTTGAAATTGGAATTGGAAAAAGCTTTTACATATTCATTTGTACTTTTGTTGCTGTGGTCTGTGAAAAAAGACTCTTGCAAGTTAATTCTTATAAAAAACAAAAGACTGTTGCAGATGTTTGTAAAACACTGCTGTATTGGATATAGTAAAACTCTGATAAATATATTATAGTGTTTGAGTCCGGAAAGAAGATCAAACTTAAGGTTGAATATAAAACCTTGTGCCACTGCAGATTTGTGATTCAGCTTTGAAGGTTGTTTAATAACTCAAACATCCTGCTACGCATTTCAATGAGAGCTTCAAAAGAACAGATTTTAGACTTGTGCATTAAAGCCTTATATTATGATAGCGATTCACAGGTTTAAACTGTTTCTAGTCTCTTTAATGAGCAATCAAGTTGAAATAGATAAGAGAAATGGGAGCATATTGCTTTAACAAAGCTTTCTCCCTTGGCATTGGTGTTAATGAAACCTTTTTTCTCTGGGCAAATGTTTAATCAGTGTCCTCGTCTGCGTCTCTTCAATCACAGGTTAGCACCATTCATTACTGGACTTTAACTGGACACAAATGAATATTTTAGATATTCATTCCCTGTGTATTTGAACACTTTGTGTTTAAAAAAAAAAAAAGTTTTGTTTGATATCTTTTTGATATTTCCTCCCTCATACTCATTCATTCTGATCCTCTCTCAGGCCACCCAAAGCTTCCATCCTGGAATTCTTACTTCCAGGTTGTCGGTTTCTGTTATTTTTCACTTGCTCTCACCACACAAACTCTACAAAAGCAAGAACAAGGCAAACATATAATATCTGAAAGTTACTCATGACTGGTGTAATTTCCTGATTGAAGTCTTGGCTATGCTATTCCCACCTGCTGTCGTCCGTCCAAAGCTGAGTGTGTTCAACACGTATCCCACGTATTTGACTTTAACACATCTTCTCAAGAGACCAGCCTGCAACTCCTGTATACCAAAGCAACACCACTACATCAAAGTTCTACATACTTTGCATATCCATCAAATGCTCCCTAAGTCTGTATGTGACTAAGTTTGAATGATGAGCGAGATGAAGATCTCCTGGGTCAGATGCACTGTCTATGTTGCAGGACTACAACCAGCTGTCAAGCGTTTTCATTCTTCTGTGGAATTCATAGGCGACCTGGTGAGGTGTGGAAGCTTTTCTGAAACTACAATGCATCAGTCGCTCCAGTTAAACAGTACACATGATCTTGAAGGCAAACTTACAATATGCTGAACAATGATTTCCAAAGGGGCACAAGGGCTTATGAAAATGTTTTCTTCCTTTACGCTACAGTGTCATCAGTCCATAACGTTTGCCAAGCTGAGGTGCACATCAAAGTGCGTCAGTAAGCTTAGAGGCCTAGATGGCTTTGAGGATTTGCCTTAAGAAAGTTGCTTCTTCAGTTAATTGAACTGCAGTGCAGTGTGGTGTAGCCTCTTAAACTGTGAGACATATATTGCTACAAGGTTTATTACTCGGTAAATACGGTGGAAGTAATGCAAAAGTGTTAGTTTCAATCACCAATTAGTTCTGTGTTGTATAAGAGCTTAGTTGTCATTGAGATATCAGTGAATTGGCATTGGGGAAGAGAGATGTTAAAAAACTCAGGCATAGCCAGACTTATTGGACAATTCAACACTGTGTGCACTTCCTTTGAAAAGAAGCATGAAAATGAGAAAAGTATTTAGACATAATCACATATACCAGAGGAGCTCTGACTCTAACCCTAACAATAGGCTACTCAAATTTGTCTACATTTGAAATGTAAAAATTAAGATAATTAAAAAATGTATATGAATTTGACCATCTTTTTGTTAAAAAAATATACTTATGCTTGCATTTTATGCTTTTTTGCATTTTTTGCTATGCACCACTGCTTTAACCAGAAATGTAATGAGCTTTTGGGAATTCATTCACTAAAACAGGGATTAAGACTATTCATAGACTATGTTGTCCTTTCAATGGAAAATCTGCATCCAAAATGTTGTGCAGTCCAGAACTGAGCTTAGTACTTATAGCAATTCCCAAAAGCTCATTACGTTTCTGGTTTAAGCAAAGGTGCTAAAATCTAGTTAACGAACCCATAATGTTCAAATAACCAACTACAAGATAAAAGCCAGAATGAAATGTTTTAACTTTAAGTTATTACTATTACTATTATAATTTAAATAATTTACTATTCTAATTTAGATAAACCACTTTTAGCCTAACTAACTCACCTGTGTCGTTCTTTCTTGCCCACTTGCTTTCTGAAACTGAACTGTTTCCACAGTTGCACTCCTGAGAAAGGACAGTTACACCTGCAAAACTCAGGTTTATCATTTTCACCTGTTTTTGCACCTCCCCAGGTTTGACATTGATGTGGCGCCATATGAGACAAATTACACTTTATATGTCAGAAATCAAATGAACTGATCATACAGAGTGTTTTGACCTGATAATGTAAGAATTTTGAGTTATTTGTAATGATTAACAAGGTGATCTGACTGAACAGACCTTTCCATTTATTTGGATTCAATATCTGGCCCAGTGAGGTCATCAAGCCCCCACCCTTTCACTGTTCAGTCAGGAATCTGCATGCAGGTTGAGAATGTACATGGACAGAGCAGTAAAAATACTAGAAACTCATTTGACCCCAAGCTGGGATTTGCTCTGGTAGGCATATGGTTGTTATGATGTATGCATCTTGTCAGTAGGTTACTCTCTTCCTGAGATATTCCTGGGATAGAACTTGTGCTGAGTTCAAGAAATAAACCAATAATGATTGGTTCTGCCTTTGAAGTTTGACTCTTGACTGTTGTCCTGCCACGCCCCTGAAATTAAAATTCTGATCAGGAACATTATCTGATCATTAAGGGGACCAGACACTAGTTTTTAAAATGGTAATTTGACCTCTAGTTTCAAGTATTCATATAGATAAAAGCCTGATTTTGTGTGAGTGAACATAACTGTCCAGCGGCATTGCAGAGATGGCCTGCAAAAAGGTAAAAAAAGAGACTTTTGACTCTCTGTTGTTCACCTCTCCCCAAAGCAGATATTCTGATTGATTCGCACTCCAGAGTTTAAATCTCTGTTGTCCCATCCCAGCTGAAATGTAGGTTACGTTGGTTGGCTGCTGTGGTGTTTAACTGTCTCCCTGATGTTATCTATTGGTCAGTATGTACAGTGCAGAGAGAGTTTATTTATTTTAATAAGCATCAGGAACTCGTTGAATGGTGGATCGTGAAGTGCGCTGGATTCTAAATGTGGCAGCGGGCCAGTTAAACATTTATCAGCCCACAGGCCATATGTTGGATACCACTGGTACAGAACATACATTATGGAATCTAGGAACCCCATGATTTTTCTAAGAGAGAACATATTGATATGAGCATGATATGAGATCACAGTGTAACCTAAACCTAAATATCACTGTTCTCCCTGATTGAAGACTGCTGTGTGTCTTAATATAATGTCCCAATTGTTCACACTTCATGAAGCCTCTGTGCAAATGTATAATAATGGAAGATAGGAGGAGATTCTGCTATGGCGGTTTAGATGATAGTCTTTTGGTATTGCCATGTAATGTTTCACCCTTTTGTCTAAAAAGGTCCAAGTTCTCTAAAAAGAACATCAGATCCAGGAGTTCATGTTCACTTTTCTGAAATTCCGAACCCTTATGGTCTTGTATCTCAGCTGCGATCTCTGTGATGTGTTATGATTAATTGACTTTGAATGTGAGGTTGGCTTCCGCTGACTTAGCGCTGGGTCCATATGCTAATCATGTTATCATGGCAGGAGGGCAGTGGGCTCGGCAGCTTGTAAATGCTTGCGAGGGCAGTTAATATACTCAGGAGAATGGGCAAGAACCATCGTCCTGACAACAAGTATGAGAAAGGGCTGAAATTCCGAGCGGAAGGTGGAGCATTGTGTCCCCATCCTGCTGAGATATTTTGATGTGCTGGTGCATGGCATAAGGTGAACAAGTGAGTCAAAGCAGAAGAAAAGCTGTAGTCTCATTTATTCTGTTGATGTTTCCTTACAGTGCAGTGCAAAAACTTTCATGTCTGTGTTGATATTCATACCAAACTGCCTGTGTTGTATTTGGTTCAAGCTGATTTAGTAGACTTACCCTCCTTATGCCTTTGCTTTCTACAACTGCCCTTATTGTCATTGTGTGCATAATTGTTGTTAATATGATTATCCTTCAAGATCTGTTGCAGGCTATTGCCATCACAGAAATCACAAGCTTTAGTGTAGTTCTAAGTTCCTTCCTCAACCAATCACTTCCCCCCACCTGTCTTTAAAAGGCTTTTACTCACACTCCCCTTACATCTGTCTTTCCCTCTTTCCTCCCACTTGCATGGTCTGCTGGACACGTCCAGGAGGTTGGCTCACGTCCCTGCCTCCCAGGATCTAAGGGCCCAGAGGTGTGAAGACCAGGTCTGATGACTACAATTGAGATGCGACTACAGGACTTCACAGCAAAGACTGTAACTCCTGAATATTATCCTTGAATTGTACATCTTCATTTCAGAATAAAAATCTTTCTGCATTTTCTCAGATATCTGTGAAATAGAATTTGTGGTTGGTCCAAGGTTACATGAGCTGCATTATAAGGTGCCACTCACTGATGCAGCACTAGCAGCTTCTCTGGATTCACTTCTGTATCTCTGACCACAAACAGTGTATCAGTTAGATGACAGTAAGATAGCATGGTCGACAGTATTACAACATGGTATGTACTGGAGAGGGGAAGGGGTTTCAGATCCTGGTTTGGATTGTAACACTAGTATTTTTGACTGATCATAACACTATCATAACCTGCTGAAAACATTCTTTTACTCTTTTGATAAGAGGAATTTGAAGCTTTCAAAAAATAAATTAACTATAGCTAATATGATGTCCTTTGTTTCTCCTCCTTGAGCTTCTGCCCCCAAAATGAGTGAGCATGGGCCTGCCTCCAGCTAAACAAATGATTGCTGAGTTGAGACTCTGCCAGGGATGTGGTGCATGTGTTTTGTCTCTCTTGGGTAGTGGCCCTGCTCCAAAGTGACGGTGGGGCATTTGAACAGGAAAGTGTTTAACTGAAATACAGTCAAGAAATCTGTAAATAAAATAATTATTCGTTTATCAAGAAGCTCATCCCCCAAGAATATGAGCTATTAGGAACTTAGTCAAATGTTCTTACGCTTCTTGTAGACTGTGAATATTAATACCCACAATTATTATATTATATATATATAAATACAGCTTTTATATAAAGTACTTCTGGACGTTTAGTCAAAATTGTTTCCCACAAGCTACTGCCCAGGGTGGTATGGTGGCTGCCCAGCGAAGGGGTCTTGGGTTCAAGGCCCTGTCTCCCAGTGTCTGTGTAGGTTTTGTTTCCATGAACTCCATTTTTCCCACATTCCAAAAACATGGAGATCAGGTGAATGCTACTCTATATTGGTGTGTGTTAATGAGGTGTGTACAAGTATATGAAAGTGACGTTGCCTCTATGCAGATATGGACTGGCACTCTGTCCTTGGTTAATCCCTGTAGTGCTTGATGCAGTCCTCCAGGTGAACAGTTGTTACCGGTAGTGAGTATGCTGTAAGCAATAGGCTACTGCTTCTTGTGGTTGAGTGCTAAGTGTGATTGTGAAGATTACTGATTGTAACGAGTCCTTGGGTATCTAGAAAGATGCTATATGTGTATATGCTATATATAGTTTGGTCAAACTTCTCTAACTCATTTTTTCATACTTGCATCCAGTTTTGGACACCTATATATGTTATTTGGAATACAACTCTGTACTTTTTAGACATACTCCTGTTTATGGTTTCACAACTCTAGAAGTGCAACTGTCAGCTTGCCAAGACACTGAAACTCATAATTTGAATCTGTAATACTGGTCCTCCTGATCAGGAATGTGTGAGAATGAGAAAGCTTCTCTCAAGTGGTAAGGGGACTTCGACCCTGCAGTTCAGACAAAACAATGTACAAAGGTTTTTGAGCTGGTTTAGTTTAAAGGGGTTGTTGACTGACACATTGAGATTACACTATAGTACATAACCTGATTTGCGATGCCCCAAAAACACAGCACAAACCCCCTCACACACACACCCACACACACACACACACACACACACACACACACACACACACACACACACACACACACACACACCTACTTTCAGTTTTCACTCACTGCTTCCTTTCCAAAGAGACTATGGAGACTCTACATCCACAAGCATACACACACATGCAACTTAGAGCAAGCTAAAGCTAACTGACAGCCTAGAGCCCAGAGCCCTGTTTTGTTTTGATCCAGCTCTCCTTGTCCTGGAGGGTCTCACCAGTCACTCGCAGTCAGAGAGGGCCAAAGGGCCTCTTTCTGCAGCCGAGATATTGACCTCCGTCTTTCTGACTAAATCCAATTATCGGTGCATGAAAAAGCATCTCTCTCTTTCTCTCTCCAGCCGATTTCCTCCCATTGCCCAGGGGGAGGCCTTGCTCTCTCCCTCTGCTCCCTGGGTCCGTTGGTGGAGGGGGTTGAATGGGGTGCTGGAAGCCAATAGGATTAGTGAATGCTTGTGCTGATTTGTTTTGGTTCATGTGTGGTGTTCGACTTGTCGTCTTAGAGGATATTAAGGCTGCTTTTTTAAAGGCTGAAGAATAACCCGTATTATGAATAAGGGTAAACAGCATGTGTTATGGCCAGGACACTGATTAAGTGCACATGCTGATTTTACTTAATACCAACTAAGTATATAATCTGTTTATGAAGACACAGCAGAGTCACCCTACATTTGTCACCCAGTTACAAAAGGTTAGAGCATTAGATTATCCTTATAATATATAGTGGTCTTTCTTAATTTTGCTTGTCTTGTCTTGCAAATTATTTATTTATTTGTTAATTTGCCATTAGTATTATAGTCACATTGGTCTCTTACACTCTTTGGCACTGAATAGAACCTGTTTATTCTGTAAAGAGATTTGACACATTTTGTCTTTCAGTAGTTATATACATTTTTCAAACATTTTTAGAAGTTGTTTTCCAATAGTTTTGCAGACACACACCCTCTGCGAATGTTTATGGTCTGCTTCAAGTCAAAGTCATATTCTGTCAAGCTACTACCCCAAATTCAAGGCTCTGTAGCTTAAAGTTATAAAAATATATAGTATAAGGTATTAAACTTTGCTGCAAGTGTTTAGTTAATCTATACTACACACTGCAGTCACCCACACTAGATGTGGGTTAATTTTAATCCACACTAGATGTGGATTAATTTATTTAGCAACTCACTGTTGCACTGGCCAGGAATGGGGGATTTTGTGGAACAAATAATATTCAAATAAATTATTCTATGTACTTTTCCTGCAAGCTGAGAACAACTAAATCATTGCACTTTTGGGGATGTTTGTGTTGCTGGCACTAGACTTAAAGTATATCTAGACCAGCAGCAAGTGATACACAGGCTTGGCATCATTATGGATAAGTGAATAAACTTATTGAGTTGAGTTGAGTTGAAGACAACATAAGTTTATTTTTAAATTATTAAAATATTTTGATCTTTTCCTAGGACTTTTCCCGGCTCTCCTATCCATTAATGTTTGCAATGGTGTGAATGAGAAACCCTGACTTCTATGGATTGGAACAGTATAATCTTTAATGAGGAATCCAGGTTCTGTTTGTGATCTGATGACAGTCAGGTTTGAATATGGAGGCCTGCATCTGCTGTGGAAAGACAAAATTCCTGAACTACTGGTGTGACAGCAGGCCAAAGCATGCCAAACCAAATCTGTTTGTCTAAATGCCCAATCATATCTCATCATGTATATCCAGGCTAGAAGGGTACCAACAGGGTACCAAACTTTGTTCTAATATTGTAATCATTTACATATTTCACCATTAGTGTTTTGATATTCATAAGATACCTTGGTTCCAATTATGCATTATAAATGTCCTGTTCAGATGTTCAACAGGTTTACCCTGGAACCATCTGCGGACGTTATGGCCACAGTGTCTCAGGCTGTTCTCAGATACCTCAGCACTGATCATGATGTAGTTTTCAAGGAAGAAAAACTTGTATAAGCTTTTGCAAAGTAGGTAAAGTGGTTGACCAGATCTATTTATAGAGATTGAGATCAACTCTCTACCCTTGATATTTATGGGCACCCAGTTATGGCTTTAAAGCATATAATACTGTCTAAGGAAAATGCTGCTCATGCAGTTATGTTTGTTATGTATTTTAAAATCAGATTTGACAAACAAGGGGAACATTTCAAATTCAAATTTAATTTTGGAGCTTGACAGCTCTATATCTCACTCTCAGATCCTATTTTTTTATCCACTGCATCATGATTTTATGTCACCTTATGGAGATCCCATGACTTCTTCCTCAATGCTTTTTTCATTTACATAAATTGATGAAAACTGGTGAGATTTTGACCAACAAATATTTTATTGGTCAGTTTTTTTCTCCACCAACTTTGATGTTTCTTGTTATGACTTGGAATTTGTCTGCTTGAGCAAAGCAGCCATAGTTTTGTTTTTCTTGGTTGATTGTTCATCGATTACTGGCTAATTTGATTCAGCAAAACCATTTCTTTTTTGTCTCATTTGACTCTTATAATATATTTATAAATACATAAGGCATTAGCTGTTTGAACAATAATGATAGATGCATACGTGTATCTTAGAACATGCATGACAGTAAGATGCAGAAGATTTTTCATAATGTCTTTTCTAAATAGTGTGGAAATGCATCAGTACAGCACTAGTGAGATTGAAACTTTGCCTTGTTCTTCTCTAAGCACTGTAATTGTACATAAAAGGTACAAACCACCTTTCATTCCCCACTTACCAAGCTTTTTTGCCCTTTACTTCACCATTTTTTCTTGTCAGTGCTAAGTGGTCACACAATTACTTTTTAAAGGCTGTTTCTCCATTTGCTCCCACCCAGCTCCACGTTCACCCATGTACACATTTTACTTGCTTTTTCCTGGATTTATTTTAGACACAACATTGTAGATACACAATTAACAGTGTTCAGTTTGACCAAGCAAATATAATGAAGATAAAGGTGCTCATAGACCCACTGTGTTTTGCTCACAGGGTAATTTGTCCTCCACATTTAACCCATCCACACATAGTGATACACGCACATACACACTTGTGAATTCACACACTAGAGGGCAGTGAGCAAACGTGCCCAGAGCAGCTGGTGCGCAGCTTCAGTAATGCCCTGCCATTTTAAGGACTTGAACCGACAACCTTCTTATCACAAGGCTTAACCACCAGGCCACAGCTGCCCCCAAGCGAAGAGCTGTTCAAACATATGGCATATTTGGTGACTGAAATGGTCATTTGTCCTCCTGTTGATTTGTGTTAGTGGCTGGCTCATTCATTATTTTTTTTAAATATGGTAGATTATTGAAATCATCAGTCATCTGAATGCTTCCCAGTTACAGTTCATTCTCACTGAAGATGTAGTGAGTGAAGTGGTGATCTTTTGAATATGAGTCAGTACTGAATGTGCTTTTGAATGAGTGGCTTTTCAGTTTGAGAGTGTTCTGGAATGCTTTAAGGGCAGCCATGGTCTGCTGATTAGGGAACCAGCCTTGTGACTGGAAAGTTTGTTTGGTTTTTGTGGTGAGATATTACCTCATGTGGAGTTGTTCCAGCTGTGGTTTTTCTCTCAAAATAACTTTTAAATACAATGAACTACAAAGCAAAAGGCAGTGTGTGTGCACTCAGAGCCCAAAGTCAGACATACAGCAGCCCGCATTATTACCACAGACAATACTATTAAATCCATTGCTGTTCGTAAAGGTAATCTGATGGTGAACTGTAGAATTAGTAGATGCATAAGAGCCTTAACATTAATGTATTTAAATCCAATCACTAACATGGGAATGCATCCTATGTACACATTAGCTCCATCCTTGCTGAAAGGCTGTATTTTAACTAGAAACATGCAGTCAGATAAAGAATAGAGCAGGTGTCCTTGCAGCCTGAGGTTAAACTGTCTCAGGTGGGAAATATGCCCTGATCCCACATTAATTGTCCTCATAACTGTGTTATTTTTAAACACTATATTTCAGGCAATAATAGATATGGAGCCCACAAATGTCATTATTTCTGCCGAATTACAGCCTAATAACTGTGTTCTTGAAGAGTATGTGCACAGCCATGACACACATTAGGCATGCCACCCCTGTCTTCCTGAAGGGCTTGAGAATTCTAAACCCAGCATATTAACTGAATCAAGGTTCAACTAATTAGTAGCATTTAACAAGTTTTTGTAGTGTGCCAAGGCCACCCCCCCCACACCCACACACACATACACACACATACACACACACAAAGTGTATTATATTTAAAGAGGAACATTTTTTATACTTTAGTTTGAATTTCAGTTCTCTTAACATTTTCTTTATTCATCTTATTCATTTTATATTATCATATTGTCCATTTGTGTCCATTTTTCATATTCATATTCATATTGTCCATTTTGTACTTCACAGTGACTGTAAATATGGATTTCCTCCAGTTCTTCCAGTCCATCACTGCCACTAGTGGTACATGTATCACAGTTTAAGAACCAATGTCATAGAACAATCACATTTGCTTCCATAAAGAACCATTGTATGTAACAAAGTGTGAATAACATGAGTGTGAATAACCTTTTCCAGATTTACAGAACTAGGATCACTTAATGTTAAGGGTCTTGACCGTGTAAATGGGTCTTCATACTCACACATCTCTATGATTAACACATTGCTTTATGGAACAAAAATTGTTTCCTTTATAGCATCCTTTATATACATAATGCACAGTCCATTTGGAATGTGCATGTGATGTAACATTGTTTTGGTTGTCAAAACATTCTTACACATACTACTCACAACCTACAGTTAAAGCTTCACCCAGTCAGCCTTATTTTTCCCAGTGATGCATGACATACAAGCAAAACATGAAAATATTAAGTGAAATTCTGAATTTTTAATACCTTAGTTGTTAATACTTTAGGTGCAGTTCCTTATGGGGTGAAGTGTGTGTGTGTGTGTGTGTGTGTGTGTGTGAGACAGAGAAAGGCTGTGTTTCTTAGTCAATGTGTGTTGGCATGTGCACTGTATTGATAGAGTGTGTATATAATGACTGTAAGTGATGTGTCTGAGCCTGTAGAGAGCTTCTGTACCCTATAGTGCAGTGGGCTTCCTCACTCATAAACAACAGGGGGCCTGACAGATGACCATAAACTGACATGCCTCTGCCGCCCATCGCTCCTGGCCTCAACGAAGAAACGAGTGGAAAAAAACACGAGAATGAAAGAAAAGGGTGTGGAGCAGAGAAGGAAAAAAACAAAAAACCCAACAAAGCTCTTTGATCACAGCTGAAATACATTTCAGCAGCTTTTATCTTTCTGGGAAAATTGATTTTATGGCATCTATAACCTTCTATAGCATTGAACTTTGAAAAGAACCTTGGAGTGATACTGAAGACTGCTGTCGGGAAAAATCCAAAAGGCTTTGGGCTGACATTTTTATTCCTCACTTCCCTTTCTCTCACTCTCCTCTCTTTTTTCTGCCCATATGGAAAAATGCTAATTCTTTTGGAGGAGCAGTCGGAAATTTTGCTTGCCTCAGTGACTTTGGGCTTGCAGAGCTTGAATTGGATATTATCCACACCGTTACATGGCGCCATTGTGAATACCATTTACATGGTGCACAATGCAGATTCGGAGAGGGTGTGTGTTTGTGTGTGTATACAGTTTTGTGTATGTAATGTAGCTGTACAGGTGTCATTCCTGACAGCATTTTTCATGTCCACCTTTTTTCATTGCAAATAAGCACTTGTCTGGCGAGCTGTGAAGGGCAGAGTGAAGCTTTTGGCTGAGACAAATCGCTATGGAACACACACCCGCTGCATTACTCCCACGGTAACAAGAGGGCCATTGGAGGGGCCTGTGTGTGGGAGTGCATTGTGTGTGTGTGTGTGTGTGTGTACTCGTGTGCAATCAGTGGAGTGAACCTCTTTGGGCTGTAGTAATCCTCCAGCTTCTCCCTCTTTCCAATTACGTTGAAGTGTGTGTTTGTTTGTGTGTGTGTGTGTATATGTGTGTGTGTGTGTGTGTGTGTGTCTGTGTGTGTGTGTGTGTGTGTGTGTGTGCGTGTGCGTGCACATGCACATGTGTATGACTTCTGGTGACCTCAAGGCCATCCAATAAAACAACATGGCCATAAAAAGGGGGCACACAGCAGGATTACAAGACTGAGAGGTGGCTGATATATGAGATTCCCAACTCATCTGAGGAAAAAAAAGCAGTCAGTGTCCATGCAGACGAGAGAGCGAGAGAGAGAGAGAGAGAGAGAGCGAGAGAGAGAGAGAGAGAGAGAGAGAGAGAGAGAGAGAGAGACAGAGAGAGATGAGGATCGGAGTCTATCTGGAATCATTGAGAAGAAGGCAGAAATATCCCCTGGACAGTCCAGTGTTGGCCATTTCACACCCATTCATTCACACACACTCGCATCTAGTGAGTGATTTAGCACATCCAATTCATCTGCCATGTGTTTTTGGAAGGTGGGAAGAACATGAGTGAATATTTTATCATTCTGAAGGTTTTAATATGAAACAATTTTAGTAATTTCAGGACATTTATATTTATGCAACCATCCATTAATTCATCCAGCTACCTTCTTAATGGTTTCTTCCAAGTTATGTTCAAATGGTGGGTCTGTAATCACTGGGTACAAGGCAGGAATATCTCTTGGACATTGTCTATCATAGAGTATTGTTTATCATTACTATAATTATTATTATAATGTCCTGTTATCTGAATTTTACAATTGGCATTTCCCACTCACTAGCTAGGACTCCCTTATCACACAATCGTACCATTGTTCGGAAGATGAAGATTAACAAGTGTGCTCTCCACAGGAAACCAACCCATGAATATTTCCAAATTGCTGCTGATGTAACACCAATAGACAACTAAACACACTTGGACGAGAACGCTAACTGCCAGTTGTGTTATGTCAACAGACTCCCTCTTTGAGTGGCGAAGAGGGAGGGTCATCTGTTTTACCCAGCCTGTAAATTAGGCCAGTTATGCTCTGTTTGGACTCTGGAATGTTACAGAACATTTAAACTCAATATATTTAAATGAGTAGTTTTTAAGAAGAGCTGATGTAACATTTAAACATTGCTAAAGTTGTTCAAAGGTTTGTGGACACTCCTTCTAAAGATTGCACCCATTCCTTCTAGCAAAGTACTGCCAATAAAATAAGATTGTTGAGCTGTTGCAGCTAAACATGAACCTGTTGGCCATGCATGGCTAGAGAGGTATAAATCCCCCCAGCATTGATGAGGAGCAGTTGGGAATGAGGTGATGTGCTGATTATCCATCACCCTGACATCAGTAATGCTTGACATTTTGATGCAGAATGCAAACAAATCCTTTACTGAACAGTACAGAAAATTCATACCCTTCATCTGAAACTATGAAAGAACAGACATTTCAGTACTTTGGTCTTATAGTGTTTATATAAAGCAGAGTAATTTATGAATGAAATACAATACAGGGCAGCCAATCAGAATGTAGGCATTACATATGTCAGCATTAAAGGCACATTAATATGAAAATATAAGGTAGGATATAGGAGACATTGTTAATATTTGTCAGTCTAATGCTGCTCTGCTACCATCAACTAACTCTCTCTCTCTCTCTCTCTCTCTCTCTCTCTCTCTCTCTCTCTGATGCTGGAGGAGAGGTGAACAAAATTAATTCTGTCTTTTGATTTGTCAGGCACTCTGAGGGAGCGGGTGTCAGTCTACGGAGCTAAGATTAAAAGATTGTTTCTCTTGCTCTACCTTGCTGATTCAGCTGCTGTCACAAACTGGAAGGCATCATAATGGCGGGACTAAAAGACACTCTTGCACACATGCAAAGCATACACACAGGAACACACATATCTCAGTCTTTTAGCAGTTTGCGTGATGACAATGATGATGGTGATGATGGTGATGATGATGCATATTTTAAATCCTGCTACTGCTCTCCCTTAATTTGGAATCAGAACTTGATGGACAAACCCATTTATATATACTGTATTTTTGGGAGGTCTAGTTTATCTACTTCAATTTACTGTATTTTAAAGTTTGAAAAGCTTTTGTTTGGTGCATTATTGTTCATATACTGAACCGTGCTTTTTTTTACTTCCAGTCAAAACACTTTGTTTCTGAGATTCACTTGCATAATGAAAGGGAAAATCAAGAGGAAACATGTGATTGAAAGATCCAGAGATACAGCACCAATAGTAGTCAAGGTATACCAACACCAATACAGTCTTCATCAGACAGACAGCACTTAAAGTGTTCATCTTTGAGATGAGGAAAAAATCAAGCTCCACTATCACTCAAAGTCCACAGGCTTTTGTCCATCCTTCCACCATGAGAAGAAGCTCCTGGTTTTCCATAGAGCCATTGACTGACCACCCCATTATCGTCACTGAGTGTATTTGGTGAGGAACAGATAATGCTACCTTATGGGCAGTTATATGCTGTTTTCTTAGGATCAGAGTAACCATAATATACATATCATAACAAATTACAAGACTTACCCTTTCCCTTTTCTCAACCATGGTGATCTCACAATTGTGTGATGAATCAGTGAGTAATCCAGCCATGAAAGCAACTATAATTGACTTGTTTCCAACTGAATTAAATCCCAGTTTAAATGCCAAAGGTGCTTCCCTGCATGCAGACTGTGGGTGGCACTAAGACTGGGTGGCACTAAGGAGGTAATTGATCCAGATTTTATAGTTTATAGGTTATAGAGGAAAATGAGAAGGAATGGGGCTGTTTACTCTCGCTCTTTGCTCACACAGTGTTGAAGTTCAAATTAAAGTCCTGAGAAGGGATAAGAGGGATAATACTGATACATACATAAATAACAAAAATAACAAGGGACATTCAGGTTGTTTGTTTTAATTTTATTTGGACCACTGTCAAGTACTTTAAAGAACTTATTATTGTAAATATCCTTGTCTATTAATCTATTCATTACAAATAATTCATCAAAATTACTGCATTTTCAGCCCAAAAATACTGGCTGATCAATTTGCTACAGAAATATCTGAGATATAATGTATTTTTAGTCCTTATTAGTAAAATAAATAAATAAATAAATAACAGAAGCAAGTGTAGGTGCAATATTCTGAAGACAAATTTAAATAGCCTAGGAACTCCTGAATATAACAATAACTGGCACATGAGACTGTCTCCTATAAATAAATTTCCAATTTTTGGGCAAATAAAAGAATGTCAAACTATGAATATATGTCACAATATTGGCCTTGGGTTCTAAAAGTTAAACAGGGTCTCAGGTTAAATATTTTAAAGGGAAATACTGTAAAAACATAGTACAAAACATACATAAAAGCATTAATGTGTGTGTGTGTGTGTGTGTGTGTGTGTGTGTGTGTGTCTGTAGTGATAGCGTGCAGTTCTCAAGGTCTCATTTAACATCACTACCATGTTGATAACACTGTGGCTAGCAAGCTTGTTCAACATCACTGATGCCGCTACAGGGCTTGTCCAATATTACAACCTTATTGATAGTGCAGTGTCTGGTGAGACCATCCAACGTCATTACCTCAGTGATAGCAGACCAGCTAGCAGGATCATCCAACATCACTACCACAGTGATAGTACAGTGGTTGGTGGGCTCATCCCCTTTCGCTATCTTGGTGCAGTGGTTACCATCCAAAGAAGGATAATAGCACTCAGACTCTCTTAGCATTACTCTTATTACCTTTTGTGAAATGAACATGCAGTTTACAGAGTTTCTGTATTAAAAGTTGATGTATCAGTTTGTGTATCATTTAATGCCAAAGCAGGCTACACACTGTTCTTGACAATGGTCTCTATGTTAGGCAGACAGATATCATGCCAAATTATTGTAGTGTCTTGGTTTGCAGACTGGTAACATTATATTTAATGCTGAACAATCACTCTTTATTTCCTTTTTTTGTGTTTTAGGTCCAAAATATGTCTCAAGTGCATAATAATTGCTCCCAAATTGTCCATTATTGAAACAAAACTGCCAATTCTATGCAGCCGATGGCAGTCTGGCAACCTTAGGCTTGCCAGGTTTTTCTGTTTGTTTTTCTTGTTTAAACTTAGGTGACTTAAAGCAGCATAATGGGAGAATTTGTGTGTCTTGTTTCGTGGCTGTGCCTATGGTCGGGAAGTAATTCGTGCTTTTAACCACCCCTAAAGGACATGCTCTACACATGCATTACTGAGCAATAGTGGACTGGCATCTGAAATGAAAGAAAATAGGTTGAGGCAGAGAAGCACTATTACATGACTGTACACAAATATGACCAAGTATAACATAATAATATTATGCCTGTTAACACAGTGCTTTTTTAACTGTGTAACTGCCCACTTCAGTAGAGTTACATACCAAAGAATGTCAGCAAAACTGTTTACAGGTCAATGGTACATCAATGTGATTTTGAAGCTGTTATTATGTTGCAAAATAATCCATCATTGGACCACTAGTATAATTAGTGACAGGCCTAGTATTGTGCAAATTAATATTGTATCTCATACACTTAAATTGTATCTTCTTTTGGAACATTAACTCACAGTACTCAATCTGTTTTAAACTGATGTCTCTGTTTTCCTGACTCTCTCTCTTCTTGTGTGTGAGTGTGGCCGCTGCCCCTTCTTCCATCCAGTTTACCTCACTAAATGACTCGTGCTTAACACAGAGTGAGCAAAACGAATTCCTGCACTGTGTGTGCATTCAGGGTCAGCGCAGAGGGCGAGCAGAGGCCACCACCTCGCCGGTGATTGAACTCCAAAAGGCGGGCAAATAAAAAGTTGATGGAATACTGATGAAATGGATAATTGGGGATTCCAGGCAGACTCTGTCAAGTTGCGCTGGGCATAGCAGTTATCTACTTCATCTGCATTCCAAAGCCAATAGGGAGACGAAACAGTCAGGCAAATAAAGAGAAACAATTGAAAATGAGAGACAAGCATCTAGGGTACAACCACCCTGTTAACCTGCAGCACTTTAGAGGTGCTTGAACAGTGTTTGAATGGTGTTGACATTGTTGTGTTGCAGCTTAAGTATACTCAATTCACCCTGCACAGATTGTAGTTGGAGATTGATCTGGGTCTGTAGGTACATTTATTGTGTGCTTGGAGACACTCGCAAGTCCAAAAGGATTTTAATACAAGCACGTTTTTCTATTGGTGACACTGGCACTGTTGTATCAAAACCTGTAACATTTGCACATGGTTTGAAAACAACAGTAGCTCTTTTTCAACATTTAATGACTGTTAAATTTCCAACACTCCAACAAAGTGAGGTTTATTAACAGGCAGTTTTGAGAGTGGAATAATCAATTGATTTCTAAAATTAATTTTTCAGATTAACAAAAAGGAAAAATGCAGTCTAATGTAAGATAGCTTTAGACTGTTAGCTTGTATGTTAGCTTTCAATTTGAAAGTATTTTGAGTTGCTGCTAAATTTGTACTTCTGATATTCCAGAGCCATGATGATCCTCCTTTGCTTGTGGTGTAACTGGCAAACAGGTTGCCTCTTTTTGTTGCAGGATTTTATCCATAAACAGATGCCATTTTGAGCATTTTTAAAACTCCCATTCATATTTCATTTAGTCTACGTTCTCCTCATCTATAATACTTCTAGTTTGACTTTAGTTTTCCCCTTCATACGCAGCATATGCCAATTTGAGATTCCCACACTTCACACTAATATAACTCTGCTCATAACTTATACCTCTTGTGGCGCATGTTTACAGATGCGTTTTGTTATTGTGCTTTTTCATGTGACAAACATCTACTTACTCTCAATGTTTTTACTGCAGCTGTGCATCCAGATTGAGTGTATTATTACTACAAAAAGTAACTTTAGCAGTAAAACTATATTCCAGTGTTATAGTTAATGTTGATGATTGCTGGCAAGATTCAACATGTTCATCTCTTTACCAGGAGCAGGATTTTTCAGTACTGACATGACCAAGGAGCTTTTTATGTGCATGGCACAGATACACTGCTTTGAAACTTCATACCCCTTGAACTTTTCCGCTTTTTTCATGTTACACCCATAGACTTAAATGTATTTTATTGGGATGTGTATGTGATAGACCAACACAAAGTAGTTAGTATTGTGAAGTTTAATAATTGATTAATTAAAAGTGTGGCATGCATTTGTATTCAGACCCCATGTACTTTGATACCCTTAAATAAAATCCAGTGGGTCCAATTGTCCTCTGAAGTCAATTAATTTTAGAATAAGAAGTCATTTGTTTGCCACAAGCCATATAGGGGACACATATGTGCATGAAGGTGCTCTGGTCAGATGAGACCAAAGTTGAACTTATTGGCCTAAATGCAAAATGCTGTGTGTGGCAGAAAACTAACACTGCATATCACTCTGAACACACCATCCCCACTATGAAACATGGTGATGGCAGTATCATGCTGTGGGGATGCTTTTCTTCAGCAGGGAGTTGATGGGAAGATGGATTGAGCTAAATACATAAAGACTTGAAGGCAGAGGTTCATATTCCAGCAGGACAACAACCCTAAACATACAGCCAGAACTATAAAGGACTAATTTAGATCAAAGCATATTCATGTGTTAGAATGGCCCAGTCAAAGTCCAGACCTGGAATATATGGCTTGAACATTGCTGTTCACAAACACTCTCCATCCAGTCTGTCTGAGCTTGAGCTATTTTGCAAAGAAGAATAGGCACAAAATGTCAGCATCTAGATGTGCAAAGCTGGTAGATACATACCACAAAAGACTTGCAACTGTAATTGCATTAAAAGGTGGTCCTACAAAGTATTGACTCAGGGGGGCTGAATACAAATACACACCACATTTTCCAGATATTTTTTTATTAACCTTTTTTTGGTCAATTTGGAAGTGGCAATTCCCAAACCGCAATAGGACTCTCCCACTATCAGCCTCTGACACTAGGTGGATGAGGACAAGCATTAATACTTTTCCATGCACTTTACTTGGAAGGCACTGTGTTGGTATCTGTGGCATATTAATCTAAACTAAATGCTATAGAAATAGCCAGACGTGTCAGCACTTATCAGCTCATCAACTCAAAAATTTAAATATGTGATTTTAGCACTAGTTTGAGTCTCTTAAATCATTACTTACAGTGGGTAATATGTGTGCAATACTTTTATCTATGCATTTCTTTTTAGCTTTCAGGAGATATGATGGAATTTGTATAGTTTTGACTCTGGCCCTCCGTAACATGTGGAGGGTGTAAAGGAACTCTGCTTATAGAGTTTCAGTAGTTAAGATAGCATATCAAACATTCCCTCTTACACTTACACCTGTACAATGTTGTAAAGCAGGCCGACAGTGCATTCTGTATTTGGCCTGAGGGCAAGAGTATGTAGCGTCAGAGGAAAAGCAAGCTGTAGTGTTGAATTTTGCAGATTTTGCTGTTTGTATTCCCACCTTTCCCATCAGCTCTTATGTAATGCTGGCTTGGACTGTGGCTTTCTGATGGTAATTTATAATAGATATTTTTAATTTTCTGTATGAACTTGTAAATTGCTATTAATTTTCTCAGTGATAAAAAGTGGTGCCAAATACACATACATTGTGTTGTGACAGATAGTGGTCAGATTTAGGGTTAGTCCTTTCAGATCTAAAGGTCTGTACTGTGTGTGGACCTTCAAATCCCAACCATCAAATAACATATCATTATATATTTCATTCAGAGAAGTTAATTAATATTCAGAGTATATAATAATAATGTACTAGTTACTGCTGATTAATTCATAGCATAGTAGAAACAGAACAGTTCATATTACTTACTGATTTATTCATTGCAGACACTGAATAATTCATGGTAGCTACAGATGAATGTATAGTAGATAATTAAAAAAAAATAACCCAAGAGTTCAAGGGGGCTGTTAAAAAGGGACAAATGCACACCCTGTAAATGGCTCACTACAAAGACATTAGTTTTGAGAGGGTGTAATGGAATAATCCAGATCAGCTGAGCAGGTATAGACTATAATAATAATATAAATGTAAACTTGTATATAGATGTACTGCACTTTCACACAGGGAAATTTCTCCTCTACATTTAACCCAGCCACCAGGAGGCAGCCTTATCCATGGGGAACAGCTGAGCACTTCAGTCATGTCCTGCCAGTTCAGGGAATTGAACCTGCAAACTTCCAGCCACAATGCCACAATATGGTTCCCTAATTCAGAAACATAAGCAGGAATACAAAATATATTCAAAGCTGTATTTTCAATGGTTGTGTGTAGACACATGTTTAAGAATAGATAATTTATTAATGTAGTTCCCAATAAACAAATACAATAAAATAATCTGATTAAAAGAACAGGATTCTCAAAACCTTTTTTTCAACCTGTAGTTCAGTTTTGTAATGGATAAAACTTCCCAGAGTTGTTGAAGATTGAAGTTTTTTATCTGAAGTTTAATTGTTTTTTTTTTCAGACCATTTTGCATTTGTTTGCAGGCCGGAGTGCCAGTGAATCATCAAACACCAAACAGATTCTAGCTGTCATGTGTACCACGAAGGTGCCTAGACACAATGTGGTCTCACTTTAGAGTACAACCTTATGGGAATTTCTCACAGCAGCAAAATGTTGCAGTGCCATGAGCACACCCCAGTCACTCCTCTAAGAGAGTTGGACTGCGTGAAGGGTTTGGGGGTGGGGGACTGGGGCACACTACCCTTCTCTCCAATGGCCAACACATTCCCTCCAGTCTATTGTCTATGTGTGCACCTCCTTTGATAGGCACAGTTCATTCAGGGCTGGAAATGACTAATCCTTTACAGCCAAGAATCCAATCTGCCAAATAAAGGCTTCTTAACCTACTTAACTGCTTGTAGAAAGTGTAATAGGAATATGATTTAAGGAGGCAATTTAGCGGCATAGAAATCTGCACTGGTTTTAATTTTCTCGTGGCCCTCGTCTCGATTTTACACCACTAATTAAGCTCGATTATGGTGTCATTTGCTCTAAAACGATTTGAGAGTCCTACAGAGCCCCGCCCTAAACTCTCAGAGCAAAGCCAGCCAGCCTGGTGTTTCACTTACAAATGAATAAAAATCCATTCCATTTTGTTCTTCCACACACAAAGTTTGTACTCTCTCTCTCTCTCTCTCTCTCTCTCTCTCTCTCGCTCTCTCTCTCTCTCACTCACACACACACACACACACACACACACACACACACACACACACACACACACACACACACACACACACACACACAAACATATAATTAGGTCTAGAACTGGGGGTGTATTTCACATTGTCAGACTGTGTAGAGAAGGAGAGGGACTGGACAAACAAGAACAGGACAGATATGATTAGACACGAACAGGAGACTGTAGACTTGACAGAAACTGGGACTGAATATGATTCTGGACATGAGACTGGATAGAAGACAAAAATGAAGATGGAACAGGGAATAAGACAGGAGACTGGACTTGGAGAACACAGGACAAGACCGAAAACTTGACTAGGGGAACAGGGGACATGACAGGAGACTGGACCAGGGGAACACTAGACACTGCTAGTTTCCACACATCTCCCAGATAAACCTTTAAACCTTGACTTACTCAATAATTGCATATAATAGTTATTTCTATAAAATGTATACTTTCAGTAATGTATATGTTACAACTATACCAATGTTGTAGTCACCTGACTTTTATAGAACTGTATAAAAATCATCTTTTCTCATTATTATGTGCAAAATGTGGCAAAATGTAGATCAACAATTTCTTGATTATTTCTAAAAAATCTGTTACATTTTCTTTAAACCAATACATTGAAAATCCAAGAAAGTCTGTTTTTAGAATTGTCATGAAGATGAGTCAAACCCTTCCATACTTGAAATGTACCCGCAATTCCGAAATGATTGCATAGACTCGCCTGTAAAGTGACACAGCTGCTTTCGAAGAGAGAGAGGGAAGTGAAGTGAGTTAAAGGAGGAGCTGATATTGAATGAAAACATATCGAGCAAGACCAGCAAGTGCACCAAAAAAAGAAAGGGCCCAGACTAAAACAGAAAATGGGGTGGGGAGGGAGGGAGGCTAAAATCGGGAGAGAGCCAGTGAGCCAGAGACGAGAGGATGCTTTGCATGTGTTAGGCTGCGATAAGCTCCGGCCTGTCCTGGTGCTTCTTAATGAGGCAGGCTCACAGTGTGATGTGGAGTGCTGAGGGATCGAACGCACCAGGGGGAGCGGCAAGCTGCAGTAGTTTGGAGAGCCAATACTTCATCATATCTAATTGCTGCCTTGTACACACTGGTCCCTACAGAGTTCGACCACTCTTTGCTGTCACCCGTCATCCTCCCCATCTTTATCTTTCTGTCTGTCTCTCTCTCTCTCTCTCTCTCTCTCTCTCTCTCTCTCTCTCACTGTCTTGCTCTCTCACTCAGTTCTTTGAATAGAATTTCTGATGAGTCTGTGTTGAAACAATCTCTTTCTCATTACCCTGCACATTCATTCAGGCTTAGTCTGCAGAGGTTTACAGCCAAACTTTCGAAGATAATCACTCAAACAGTTTCAAATATTTGGCAACATCGATGTCGGGGTGCTGCTGATCTGATAACAAGGCTATGTTCTCACACACAAACACACACACACACACACACACACACACACACACACACACACACACACACACACACACACACTGCACCCTCTCTCAAACCAATTCAAACTCAATTCATTTCAGTTCAACTAGTTTATTTACAGTCAAATCAATTCATATCAGGAATGTTCTCCTGAAAGTTGAACTATAAGTTCACTTTCTCTCAGTTATCTTCACAACTCTGAAGCACAGGAATCAAACCCTACATTATTCTTATAGTGTGAACACCAAAGCATTTCAATGCGTCCTGACTACAAAGCACTGTCCACATCAGCCACATCTCTCAGACCAACCAAGTTCATTGCTGGTCTTTGTTTCCATACTTTTTTCATGTTCACTAAAAATACAATGTTAGTTCATCTTGATACCAATCTTATTCCCACAAAAAAAAGGTTCTTTTGGAATTATGTTTAGAAGCATCCGCTCTCATCCATACGTGTATGTAATAAGAGCATCCAATCCAATTCAATCAATGACTTTTGATGTGAGAGAGAAATTAACTGACCTAGTCATGCTCTGTATTTGTGGAGCTTGCTTAAAAGTTAGGTTTATAAGGCTGAGGATTCCCCATAAGGAGGCCACACTCAAACATTCACATGCAGCTTTTGGTTCTTGGCATCAGTGACACTGTGTAGACTTGTTTTGTGTCTGGTACTTTGTTGATCAAACAGTCCACAACTTAACTTTTCCTAAAATTAAGTTATTATTACCTTGGTTAATGAATATCAGTTCACTAATATCTTTTCATCTTGAAGAAAGTAGGACAGATCTTAAAAGCTAAGACAATGGTCCAGATGCAGATTGGGTTTATTTTCCCACAGCATAGAGGTAAAAGTACACATCCCACCTCTCCCACATATTGGAAACAGCTACAAATTAAATACAGCATTCCAGAACTTGAGAAATGGTACATTGGACTTGCTGGCTCGGTTTTTTTGGTCTGTTTTTGTGCTGAGTAGACAGTAGGTTTGAGTAGTTTTCTCTTTGGGTGGGATTTACATCCTGTCTTTGTGCTTATTAAACCTACCAGCTTTCTCTGTGGACAGGATTTACATTCTGATTGGTCTGTCTTTGTGCACAGTAGACCTATCAGTGTTTTCTGTGGGTGTGACTAATATGCTGATTGGTCTGTCTCTGGGTTTAAAAGCCCTATCAGTGTTCTCTGTTGGTGGAATTTATGTGCAGATTGGTCTCTCTTTCTGCTCATCTGATATACAAGCTTTCTCTGGAGGCAGGATTTATACACAACCTCTACGACTGTGCATAGGTTCAGTTCATATTTGCAGCTCCCTGGTGGGAGAGATTAAGAACAGGGAATTTAACAATACTTCTCTTGCCCTGAGGGTCAAAATAATGACAATGTTGCTGCTCTGTTACCCTACTTCCCTGAAATGAGTGTATGCAGGGTGGGATGTCTGTTAGAGTATGTTCTACCTTTTACATTTTCACATGACTACCCATATTATGGACATCAAAAGCTTAAGTGAATGCACCTTGTCTTTGCCATCATGAATACAGAGCAATTCTGGCCTTTTCCTTACAATGTAACAATAAAACCTCAGTTACCAGACTCAGCCCACTTAGCGATTGCTACAAATAAAGAACTTCTCTCGTCTTATTGCCGGATTCTGCTTCTCGTGGTGCTCATGAAAACAGCACATGTGCAACAACTTGGAGAAAATTGTCACAAGTTGGGATGTTCTGGGTGTTTCTGTCGGTACGTGAGGTTTTAGGGTTTAACGTCTGATTGAGAACAGAAAGTTAATTGGCATGACAGCTGTTTTAACTTTTCTAGCAAGCTAAAATAATATTGTATGCCACTATCTTCTGTAGGCTGCTGAAGTTTTTCTCATTACCTCCATTGTGTTTGCTACAGAGATCTGTATCTACAGACTTTATGACAGAAAACAAGTTTAAAGCACGTTTTGAAAACATGTTTTTTCTTTTGACTATAAAGGAATGCTACTCTGACAGCCAGAGACAATTATAAGATGAAATCTTTAGGCCCAAACAAAAATTGACAAACCACACAAAGTCCTTCACTATGAAGTCAGGAGATGATTTATGGAAGCTTTCTGCTACTGAATGAATACCTGGTCCTGTATTTTGTATTTACAAGCTTTATATTTGTTATGAAAGAACTCATTGTGGGTGGAGCATGAACTTATTTCAGTTTCATTCCATCTGAAAGCCAGGATACACACTGCCTTGCTTTTACCACAAAACATAAAGCTTTTACAGGCATGAAGAAATACGCATTGCATGTTCCTTCACGCTTGTAAACCCTGAATGAACCAGCAATCGGTCTATTACATCTCTTTATAGCTTTACTAACCCATATCTCATGTTCTCATAAAAGTGTGTGCACACGTCTACCTGTCACTGTGTGTAAATGGTGGGCTGGCTCACACTATGGTACAGTCCATCCCTGAAGAGGCTGTCACCTTAGTGCCAACTTCAAGCAGCACACAAACTACAGCCCATCAAGCTGGCACCACTCTAAACCAATGTGGGCATAGGGGAGTGGGCACTGCCAATGTGGCTGTTTTGGGAGAGTGAAAAGGGGAGTTGCCAAGAGCTGTAGATGGTGAAGGGGAGGTGGATGAATAGATGTGGGCAAGGGGAGCCCTCTGTTCCCTCAGGCTGCTGCAGGGGCAGCCCAGACTGGGCTTGGCTGGGCGTGATGTGCTGGCTTGAACTATGGAATGGTTCATATCACTATGACCTCAGGCTGCTTCATACACAATGCATCTGTTATGCTGTGCCCTCTATGAATGCTTGTAGCAGCATGGGGATGTGTGTGTGCGTGTGTGTGTGTGGGTGTGTGTGTGTGTGTGTGTGTGTCTGTGTGTGTGTGCAAGTGTGTATTGAGAAAGTCAAAGACGTGGCTGCTGGGACTGTGTACTGTAAATGGCCATGGACAATTCAGTTCTGGTAATATACAGTGTGCTACAGATGCCAGAGTGTAAAATATGTGGGGGTGTAGGCACTCACATGTGCATGTACAGCTATTTTGTAGGCAAGGGATTATGCATTGTTTCTTTCCCTATCTAAAAATATACCCTAAAGTATGTGGACACAGATGTGGGTTGTACATGTGATAATTAGATTGGATTTTATTTTTGGAGAGAATGTGTGGGTTCTTAAAAATAAAGGTTCCAAAGCAAGATTCAATGAAACATAATAGTAGAACCATGTTTCAGATAAAATGATAAAATAAGACAAAAAATATATATATATATATAAATAAAAGGAACCTTTCTTCACAAGTTGTTATAATTATAATATGTTATAATTATACCTATAACACCAATACATCTGTAACAAATAACCATGTAAATCGATGCTAGTCATATTTGATTCCCTGAACAATCATTTAACTATATACAGTAGACTATAATTACTGACTGTAGTCCATGTGTTTATCTAGATACATTGTTAGCCCCCTTTCAACATGTTCTTCAATGGTCAGGACCACACAGGACCACAGCAGAGCAGGTATTATTTGGATGGTGGATAATTCTCAGCATTGCAGTCACACTGACTTGGTGGTGGTGTGTTAGTGCGTGTTGCATTGGTATGAGTGGATCAGACATAACAGTGGTGCTGGAGTTTTTAAACATCTCAGTGTCACCACCAACTGTGAGCAGCATCCTGGGAGCACCGATAAAGGACTGGAGAATGACGAACACAAGATGCGCAGAAACAGATGATTGCCTGCCTGTGACTTTACCTCTACAAAGTGAAGCAGCTAAGCATTAATGTCTAATAGACTGAACAGTGAGTGAGCACAGGGTTTAAACACTCCAGCAGAACTACTGTGTCTGATCCACGTGTACCAGTGCAACACTAACACACCACTACCCCTGTATTAGTGTCACTATAGTCCTGAGAATTACTCCCCACCCACAAAAATGCCCACATCTTGCAGGGTCCTGACTATTAAAGATTCATGATTACATGCTCACAAGAAACTCTAATTAACATATTTACTAGAGTGATTGGGTCATTAATGAGCTGTTTTGGTAAATGAGAACGCTCATACTGAAGATGAAAAGACTGTTTAGGAAGACTGGCAGAATGTCATTTTGAAATGATATATGTTGGTATACTTAAATACTTGCTGTGTAGTTGATTTTTCCATGGCTCAGGTTCACTGGCCCATAAAATCCCTCAGTAAAAGAACCAAGCTGTAAGTCCATAGGAAGATTCCTTAGCTACATGGAAATTTCAGAGTTCCCATGGGTATCGTTGTATATTATAACCTCTAGGGAATTCATTCCACTTGCTGCAGCTGGTGCAGATCTAGTAATTCTCTGAAAATTCTTACCCTCGGGTTCTTCATGAAAGGATGTGGATGCATGTTGCCTTTTATAGATTTCAAAACTCATATAACACAACAGACCTCACATTAACACATGATCTAGCACAGAGTCTCTGAGTCCTGAAATACGCTACACATTTTTATTTCTTTCCACCTCACATGAGCTTATGAAGACCTTGTTAAATATATAATGAGTTGAGTTGGTGCAGGAAATGGACAGTGTATGGGCCCCTGAGGGCTGAGAACTAAAAAAAGTGATTGTTTTTTAAGTGCCCTACATTTTTCTTGCTTTCTATGATTTTATCACCTGAGGTCCACTTATGACGTTTGTGTATAGTGTCATTTGAAACGTACTTGCAAACTTACAAACATGTAAGCAGTAGTGCACATCTTCAAAAGAATCTGTAACCTAGATAATTTATATTACAAATGAACATGCTTTTCTCTAGACTGTGAATTAATATAGCGTCCCACATCTTCAAGACCAACCATTGCTAAATAATTACCATCACTCAATTTACATCGGGGTTAATTTAGCAAGGTGATCAATTTGGCGTTGGCACCCTCCTGATTTACTGCATGTGTGTGATAATCACATGCTCACAGGAGGGGCTAATCCATAACTCATTTCACTTTGGAACATATAGGAAGAGATTATTGGGCCTTGATCTGTGTCTATATTGATTTCCATTTACCATATCTGTGTGCAGTCCACTGATTTCTCTCATTGACTTTGTTAATGATATAAGCCTCATGTGTCACTTGTACAAGGGATTGTAGTGCTCAGATACACAGATATGTTAAATATAAGTTTAAGTATAATAACCCCAAAAACAATGGCATGAAGTTAATATTATTAAGGCTTTTTGTCTGAAGTGTGCTGACTGTGGAACAGTAACTGACAAATGACAGCTTTCTCTCACTGTTAAAGGACAACCAGAGCCCTCTCACTTCCACATGCAGTCTTTCACTATAATATTATTTATAGTGATGCCAGATTGGATCTGATCTAAGCATTTTTTTATGGATATTAATAGATATAAGTCCAGATTGTGTTCTACTGCATACTATAGTAAAACAGTAGTAAAATACAGAGAGTTAGAAAGAGCTACAGAGATTTATGTATTGGAGATCCCAACTGAAGTCTACTGTCCTGGGCTCAGTGTGGTCTGCCTTGCAGTTGAATGCTAAATGCGTGTTGACTGTAGTGTGAATAGACATGGGGCTATTTTATGGAAAAAATAAGAAATATGAAATATGAATATCAATTGTTGTTTTTGTGAATTTGTCTGACTTGCTGTGTGAACTGAAACATGCTGTCTTAGATTTGGTAGCCACGTGGACCTATCTCTCTCTCTCTCTCTCTCTCTCTCTCTCTCTCTCTCTCTCTCTCTCTCTCTCTCTCTCTCGTGAGAGTGGCGGGGAAGTCCCAATGTGTGTGAAATAACAGCATGGTGTGCATTTACAATAACACATGACACAGTGTTCTTTTGCTTTTGTACAGCAGTTTATAAAAAATAAACTAAGAAAATAGCGAACTGAGGTATGTCAGTGTTTAATAAACATCATGTTTGTGTTTAATATTAACATTTCCTTCACAAATTATAGTTCTTTAACTAGCATTGGTTCTTCTTGTTGTGAAATAACATATAGTTCCGTCTTCTCAATCAGTGTTGTATAAAATATGAATAATGCATACATTTATTACTGGTACATATATTGCATCCCTAATTTCAACAACCCTGTCATTCAGAGTAGAGTTTAACTGAAGTTACCTGGACAGCGATCTTAAAGGCTCAGAGCGAAGAATCTGCTTAGTTGGTGGTTTTGTTCAACTGATAAAAGTGATTGTGTAACCCCCTTACCTTTAATGATATGTATACATACCCAAAATTCTTTAACCAGCTAAGAGTTTCTCCCAGATTCTTTGGCATGAAGAAGACTCCCTAAAATTTGATCTTCATTTCTTTTTTATACATATAGGATGTCCAGGGGTGTCCTAATTATTTTAAATCATGTATCATATTGTATATCAAAATATATTGGGATATGATTGTTCATATCGTCCAGCCTTACTTGCTCTAAATGAAGCCACACTAAATGTACCCTAATACTTGACCTGGCTTCATTTACCTGCTATAATAAGTTTAGTGGCACATTCTTTGCATTTCATATGTAGTTCAGTTTTCTTAATTTGAAATGGAGGCTCTTTCAATCCCATACTGTGTTAATCTCTGGGTCTAACATAGTTGCTGTGTGGCTCATTTGTGGCTGTATATTAGCAGTTGGAATAAACCTGGCTAGATCCTGTTTCTGCTAATGTCATTATGTTGATGCTGCCATTCATTTCCTGTCAGCGTTTATTAGTGTGGAACAGGATTAGTCCGAGGCAGAGAAGATGAGAGAGGAGCTCAAGCTGGAAGCTGTGCTGCTGAAGTTGCATGGAATACTGCAGACAGAACAGGGATGAGTATAAAACACTAATTCACGGAATCCAGAATTCCAGAATCCAAATGCTAAAATAGCACACAAAGTTGTGTTTTTTATTTGTTTGTTTGTTTTGTTTTGTTTTATTTAGTTATTTATTTATTTTCCTTTCTGCTAAATTACAATGCTGCTGGAGTCTCAAGCATGTTCTGCAGGAAATAAAAGCTGGAACTGCTAAAACTGGCCCTGTTTCTACCAGTGTTAAAGCCCTTTACAGTCGAATTGTGACATTCACATTTTCATGAGCTGTATTCAGTGCATGCACTGTGCATGAACAGTGCTATATTCTGCTGTGGTCAGGGCTGCATTTTCTATTAAATTGCAGGGGGGGACATCAAGAGACCCTCAGGGGGAAGCCTTGCAGCAATTAATACCAAGAGGAAAGCAATTTACACAAGAGCAGATTGTGCCTTGTTTTGGTGCATCAATGTAGCTTGAGTGATTGCAGGAGGATATAATGACAGGGAAGAGAAGGTTATTAAAGGAAATTATACCTACTGTCAGATCACTTCTCTCAGTTTTCTTCGTTATTTGAAGCCCTTCTTTTCTTCGTTATTTATAAAACGCAGTTTATTTATTTATTTATGGGCTTAGTAGGAGTGTAAGAAAAATCAATATATTGAAATACTGCAATATTATATTTTGTAATACAGTATCAATGCTCAAAAATATAGTATCAGCTTTGAAATAACAGTTTGGATGTAGAACAGTGTTGTACTCTGTACTCAGATTCACTGTTCGGTGCTAAAAGAACATTTCTTCTTTCACATTTAATTTAAAAATGACTGTATATCGTCTTACTTACTATTGTGATATAGATTGAACTGCCAGGTCATGCCATTACAAAGCCCTACTACTTAGTAAGAGCATACTAATGCCTACATATCAGAAGTTAAACAACACTGACACTATTTAATATATGACAATAAAGTATTAAAAATCCACTATAAATGAGAATTATGGTTTTATATAGCTTCATAGCTTATTTTCACCATAACTAGACATTGATTGTGATTAAAGTGACAACACCCATCCATTCATTTAACCAGCTAAGCAATAAATAAGCAGTTAACACATTCTATGTGGCTTTTAAGTGTTTGGTTTCATAATGCATAAACTTGTATTGAAACCTCTGTAAACTTCTGTGTTGTAACTAGCCTACATTAGAACATATGTCCAGCTGGCACAAGCAGCAACTTTGATAGTTTGGGTCCAATTATTCTTACAGATCTATCACTGATCAAACTTCATTGGATAATGAATAGAACCTCCTAAACACTGGCCTCATTGGTGACTAATCTTGCATTCACTCTAGCAAAGGTTTGTCTCTTGTGGGTGTGTTTGAGGCTGCTTGCATTGCTGTGAGTGTTCTGACCGTGTTAGCCAAAACAAATATATACATATATATTTTTTAAATTTTTTAATCATAATCAAATCTGTACGTAATAACAAGTTTTAAAATTAAATGAATAAATGAATTTAAATTTGATATGGCTAACTTTATGAATGCCTTACATACAGTTACAGTTTATGAAATCAGTCACCATCAAGTCACTTTTATTTCCAACTGACGTGTATATATTTGTAGGGAAAAAGCAGTATGAATACAAGGCATGGTTGACATTCAGAGAATAGAAGCGGGGGCCTCCATGTCTAAGATTAATCCAATTAAAGCCAATTGTTTAGAATGTCACTTCATCATGTCATAATTAATTTGCTTAAAGCTGAGAAAATCTCTACTTCATTTGTTGCTTCTTGGTCTGTTGCCATGTTGCTCGTTGCTTTAGTCGCTAAATCATGTCCATAGAGTTATAGACTGTTTATAAACTATTATTCACAATGACAATAAAAAATTACCATTTTTGCAAATTGAAAAGTGAAACATCTTCAAAAGTGTAACTGGCTGCTAACTAGCAATTTTCCCCCTTTATTATAATATTTATAATGTGACTCTTTACCTTTTAAATTTACATTAAATTACGCTTGATGTGGTTCTGTTTGTGTTGGCAACAAGCCCATCCAGCATGAACAGTCTGTTATTACTTTAACTCAAAAACAGAAGAAAAAAAGTAAACTGTCAGAGTGATTTTGCTTTATTCCATTTATCAAATTTGAGAGAATAACTAGATTTATCTTCAATTTAGTTATTAGATTCACACCAATCATCCAAAACATTAGCACAGGTGAAGTGAAAAACACTGACAATTTTCATCTACAGTGGCTCCTGTCAAGGGGTGGATATATTTGGCAAACCAGTCAGTTCTAGAAGGTGATGTGTTGAAAGCAGGAAAGAAACTAGCAAACTGAGCCACTTTGACCTGAGCCAAATTTTGATGGCTAGAGAACTGGGTCAGAAAACACACCTGAATTTGGGTCTTGTGGGGTATTCTCAGTGGTCAGTACCTACCAAAAGTGTTCCAATATAGGACAGCTGGTGATCTTGCAACACTGCTATTGGCATTAAAGGTATATTGGTGCTGAATTAAGGCGAAACTCACACAGAGGTCTTGCTGAGTCCATGCATCAAATTAACAAAAACATGCATATAGACCTTGACAAAACATAGACCTAGTGTTGTCATCCGCATTTAGCCCATTCACACACACACACACACACACACACACACACACACACACACACACACACACACACACACACACACACACACACACACACACACAGGAGTTAAGTCCTTTTAGTTCAGAATCAAACACCACTTTCCAGTCACAAAGGCTACCCCCAAATGGTCAAAGCTGTTGTGTTAGTACAAACTATGGCTGTGGCTAATCAGTGTAAGATAAACAATTTTTTATTTATTTATGCTGCCATGGCCAAGACCAACAACCATCTCAATGCCTTAATGGTGCTTTAGAAAAACCGCTTGCCATTATTCTTTAAAACCCATTTTCTAAATAAAGAATGTTATTGTTCTATTCTATACAGGCCTTTTAACTGGAGCTGCAACATATTTGAGGGGTCAGCCGAAAACAATGCTCGAACTAAAAAACTTGCTCCATAATGAAAAGAATGTGCATCTAGTGAATGTCTATATTCTCTTTATTTCCTTGCAAATTTAAAAAGAAAATATAGACACACACACACACACACACACACACACACACACACACACACACACACACACACACACACACACACACACACACACACACTGTCAAACAGACCATAGCACACAGAACACCAGAGACTTTGCAAAAGTGACACTGAAAAGAGGTTGCCTTCTTTTCCCTCCTGTAGCCCGGAAGCCTTCGATAGGCCCAAACAATGACAGCCTGTCCTTCCAGGTTATAAATATATAATCCACCTGAAGTTGTGCTGGGGAGCCAGTCCCTGCGATTGGCTTCTTTTTTCTTCATCGTCATTCATTACAGCGAGCATCAATAGTGTAATATTCTTGAAGCCCGGTCCTTTATGTAAATAATGTCACACGTACGAAGGTTACCCGCACAAACCTGCCGAGAACAGCAGTTTTTGAACTTTTGATTGTGAACTTGTGCTGCGACATTTTCGTGTGCTTTGTTTTGTTTTCTTTTTTTTACCTTCTTCTCCTTCTTCTTCTTCTTCTTCTTCCTCTTCTTCTCTCTCTCTCTCTCTCCTCTGCACTCTGCTGTAGGCCTTATGTTTATTTAAACAGGTCTTAAATGTATACTTCAAGTCTGAATTATAAAAGATTTGGAAGTGCAGATACATCTGCTGCATTCAGCTCTTCTGCCCGTTCGATCTTCATCTTCAGGGGTCCAACTTTCATTTACAGGAATGATTTGAACACCTTCCCAATGCCCAATCCTCTCCCTCCCTCAAACATATACTCATTATTTCTCTCTCTCTCTCTCTCTCTCTCACTCTCTCTCTCTCTTCTCTTTCTCTCTCTCTCTCTCTCTCTCCTCTCTCTCTCTCTCTCTCTCTCTCTCCCTCTCTCTCTCTTTCTCTCTTTCTCTCTCTCTCTCTCTCTCCTCACTCTCTCTCTCTCTTTCTCTCTCTCTCTCTCTCTCTCTCTCTCTCTTTCTCTCTTTCTCTCTCTCTCTCTCTCTCTCTCTCTCTCTCTCATCCTTGGGTTTTCTCTCTCACTCTCTTGACTCTTTCTCTCTTACACATTCTCTGTTTCTCCCTTGTGCACCCTCTCTCCTGCTCTGTCTCTCTCTTTCTTTATCCCTCTCTTGCTCTCTCTCTCACTTGCTCTCACTTTCTTTGCATATGATGAATCTCCAGTGTAAACATAGCAGCATAGGCACAATGGACCTGGCTCAGGGAACAAACCTCAAAAAGATTGCAGTCAGCAAAATGTACACAAAATTAATTTCTTAGCTTCAAAGACCTGCTGTGATTCAGCCTCTCTCTTCATTGGATTGAACCTTACGCTGGCTGCAAAAGAGGATTTTATTTAAACTGTTGCAGGTGTGTAAGCATTTTATTTACAAAGAGAAATGCAAGGATAACAAGTTCTATTGATAACAACAACAAAAAAAAACCCTCACTGCTTTCTGTTAGGTGAAAGAATAAGGTGAGTAAAAGAACAGGAGGTCAAAAACAGGATAATGATTTGGAGCTGCTGTGCCAACAGATTGAGCAAGCATGTGTTTGGGTGTGTGCAAGATAGATAGATAGATAGATAGATAGATAGATAGATAGATAGATAGATAGATAGATAGATGGAGAGAAAGAGAGAGAGAGAGAGAGAGAGAGAGAGAGAGAGAGAGGCAGGAAGTGTTTCAGGGTAAAGATCAAAGGGACCTTGTGTTTAGCAGCTAACGGCTGGGTGATCACGGGTACACCCCGAGGATACGAAATATCCATCACACTTCATTAATGACAGCACTTCAGTGACACACATGCAAACACACTGTCACATTACCATATGGCTCTTTCTAAACATACACTCATTCTCTCTCTCTCTCTCTCTCTCTCTCTCTCTCTCTTTCACACACACACACACACACACACACACACACACACACACACACACACACACACACACACACACACACACACACACACACACAGTTCCATTACTGACAGGCACCTGTGTGACATCCAAAGGCCGCTGTCACCGAACCAGATGGCCTCTCCCTCAGTGGCCTGCCCAACTGAATGTCACCCTAACCAGCCACAATGCTCAGGTTGTCTTAGACTGTATGTGTGGCAATGTGTGTGTGGCTGTATATTTAACCGGTAATGGTCTGGTCACATCCTGCTTAAATTACTGTCTAATCATTTTTGACAAAATTATCTAAAAAGCTTTGTGAAGGGCTGTTGCTACACCAGATACTTCGGCCTTTTGGCATTTATCCTACTGCAATATGATAATGTTTTTCATTGTGGGTGAAATCCATGAAACACAGGGGGACTTATGGTGCACAGTGTGCACTGTGTTTAGGCAGACCCATAGACCCATTACACAGAAGGCAGGGAGCCAACCCCCGGGGCAACTGGCTACCAACCTTGTGGGGAGGAAGAAGGGACTATCCTCCTTATAAAATGCCAACACCTGAAAGCAGTAAAAACAGAAGTGTCAGGTCTTTTAAAGACAGCTGGAAGCAGTTGATTGGTCATGGTAAAGGTGACATACCATTAGATTTTCCTGGTAGAACTTTGACTTTCATTCTATTATAAATCAATCAATCAAAATTTATTTGTATAACCCTTTTTAAAACAGATGCCACAGTGCAGCTTTACAGAAATAAAAAATAACAAGGTAAAATGAAGCAAAGGATAAAGACATAAACCTAAAGGCCAGCAGTGGCAGGAAAGAACACCCTCAGAGCTGGAGGAAGAAAGCTCACAAAGGGGACCCATCCTCCTTTGGTCAAACTACTTATGCATAATTAGTTAGGGGACACTGGACCACCACATGCTTGCTGTAATACTCAGGTATACTGAAGTAATGATAGTTTGATAGTGGACATAATACTAACAGTAGCAGCTAATTAGGGTCTGTGCAAATTTCTACATAGTTGGGCAAAAAATCCAGGGCAAAGTGGGAAACTAGTCCAGTTCCAGTTGCTGGAAGGTGGGCAGCCAATGTGAAGTGGTGGCCGGGGAGTTCAGGAGCTGGTGATTAGATGTGATTAGATGAACTGAATGTCACCATAACCATCCACAATGCTCAGGTTGTCTTACATTGTATGTGTGGCAATGTGTGTGTGGCTTGGAAATATTACAAAGATGAAGACAAGCTGTCCTTTTAATATTGCCTACGTGTTGGTCCAATGATAAATCTGAGTCAATTATTGAACCAAGTATAGCAGAGAAATCAGAAAGATTTAACATTGAGTTTGATAATTTATTTCTCCATTGATATTTATTATCTCCATTTTGTCACTATTTAGGAGGAGGAAATTATGCAACATCCAATATGTTACAATTTTATATAGTCCATCATTTTTTTTTTTTTTATAATGGTTTATGATCAGGTTTGGCTAATATATACAGGTGATTATCATCTGCATAAGAGTGGAAGTCAATGGCATGTCTGTTTATTATTGTGCCAAGGGTTAGCATTTAACGTATGAACAGTAATGGTTCTAAAATAGAGCCTTGTGGGATTCTATATCTCATTCAAGTGAGATACACCATTTACCTTTATGAATTGAAACCAAGTTAAGTGAGATCTGAACCATGAAAGGGCTGTCCCTGTGATTCTGACCACACATTCTAATCTTTCTAGGAGAAAAGTGAGATCTGTTGTATCAAATACTGCACTTAAGTCTAGCAGCACAAACAGGGACACACAGCCTTGATCAGAGGCAAGAAGCTCATTTGTAATCCTAACTAGAGCTGTCGCTGCTATGATGAGGCCTAAACACAGATTTTAATTTTTCATATATTTGATTCTTGTGTAGGCATCTGCACAATTGTTGGGGTCACAGATCTTAGAGAGAGTTTACTAAGGTTGATCTGTAAACAGTCAACTAATATGTCTAACTCTACTGGATCTGATGGACAATAATATGGGGTCAATAAATCTGGGTGTAGATGATCTTATTGAATGCTTCATACAATAGCGAGGGAATGTACATCTATTTTGGCTAACCTGTAGCTAATAGGAAATGAGGTAATGATCTGAGAATGCTGAGATTTAGGGAATAATATGATAATACTATTTCTGGATAATACCTAAAGGGTCCTGGATTGAGGTAAACACTTTTTAATGGATCATCTACTTTCTCAAAATGAATGATAAAATTATTACTTTATCACTGCACACTGCTAAGTCTGCAGAAAATTCTTTTAACACTCGTACTCGGAGTAAGGCCCTGGTGGTCTACAAACATAAATTCAAGTGCATTCTTGTTTGTGGTCAGATTTGTTAATATCCAGAATTTCAAAGGAAATTCAGAGCTGTTACAACATTTCTGATTAATATCTAAAATGGTTTGGTAAATTCTACAGACTCCACCTCCTCTGCTGGATAGTCTTGGGCTGTGCACATAATTATAACCTTCAGGGGTGACTTCATTAAGTATTCGTCAGGTCTAATCCTAGTTTCACTGAGGCATCAAACATTGAGTTTCTGCTCATTTATAAATTCATTCACAATGACTGCCTTTGAATTGAATGATCTAATATTGAATAAACCAAACTTGGTTTGAGGTGTTACTATTACAGTTTGACTGGCTGAATATTGATTGCTTTTTTGATTGATTGAAGTTTTCAAGGAAGGCTTTTTTATGTTTAGATTTAATTCAGTGCACAGACACAGTCCCAATGCTATTAAACCTAGGTGAGGCCTCAGAGCAGCTCATAGATTGTCAATTTAGTCTGTCTGTCTACAGCCTGATCCCTGATCCTGATCCTTATCTTGTGCTTACAGAGAATGGTGAGGATGCAGTCAGGTTTTTACCTTGTTCTTGACTTCTGTTTAGATGGCTTAAACTTTAACTAACATTAGTCTTAATACAGTACACTCACAAATTTTGACAATATGATAAGATAAAACATGTCAGTCAGTCATTACTGCAGGTTTCTTCCAGATATTTCGTTTCCTCCCGCCTCCCAAAATGCACATGGTAGGTTATTGCCCCTAGATGTGAGTGTGACTGTGTGTGTGGTACCCTGCGATGGACTGATACCCTGTCCAGGGGCTATTCTTGCCTTGATCTTGATGGTCTCTGGAATAACTGTGACCCTATTCAGGAAGAAGCGGATAAGATAATGACTGACTGTAATTCATTTTCCTTTACTGTTTGATACTGCAGTTGAAGTGCCATCTTTGTTGTTAATTAATCTTCATTCATAGGATGCCCAAGTGCTGCTAAAAAAGCAGAAAACTAAAGCTTCACCACTCTCTGTAGTGTAAATAGGTTTGCAGTTTACCTATATGTTCTTTCAACAGCTCTTCTATTCCATCTTATCAAGGATGAAGCTTCTTTTAAAAAAATTTGCTTTTAAAACATGCATTCCAAGACTGCTAGAAAGTGATGACTTGACTCATGGTTTGAATCAGTGGTCAGTGGTTTTGTATTAAAGCTACCAGAAGCTACATATCATAATAAACTGCACTTTATTACAGGTGACCAAACTCATAAATCCTGCTGCATGCAGCATCAGGTGGCAGCTTGGTCATCTCTGGCTTTTATGTTTATTTATGAAGTATTACTGCAGAAAGTATCCAGTGTTTGGAGGAGGTGTGATGAATATCTTGTGTACTCTCAGATCTCCTTGCAAATCCCTTCTGCATCAACCACACTTTCTAAATTACCTTTCTTATTCTGCTTTACTTATCTTGGGAAGTGAATACAAAGTGCTAGAAGACTTTGGAGTCTGTGTAATTTGAACTTGAACTGCTAAGTGATGCACAGGGCAGTGGTGCATGTTTGTGCTGGAGTTGCTGATACTGCAAAACTTCAGTGAAACAAAAGTCTAGCTGGACGTCCCTGCTGAGATAAGGGCACTAACAATGTCATTAGAGCTTGAGTTATTTCAATTTATAATTAAGCAATTTATAAATTGTAATGGATGCTCAAACATTTACATTAATAAACACTATTATTAGTGTGAGTACATGCACTGACTAAAATTATGCTTTATTAGAAACATGCTGATACTGAGTAGGTCCTCCCTCCCATCATCATCCTGGAGGTAAATTGTGGCCATGAAAGGATGCACATGGTCAGCATAATTTTTAAGTGGTTGCAAGTTCATTCTCACCTGAGTAAAATTGAGCTCTGAGTGGCTCAGTGGTCTAATGCACAGGCACTATGATCCAATGGTCACAAGTTGAAATCCTGGGTCTGGAGTCCAAGAGAGAAAAATTGGTCATGGTTTTGGTGGGTATATAAATGGCGGCCTCTTCCCACATCCCAGTTGATGCGTGATGTTGGTTAGCACAGATGTCCAATACACAAATATACTGAAGCTACACTTTATGCTTAGCAATGGTGGGAGTTTGAAAAGAGTTGGTGGCTGACTTCAAATGTATGGAAGGAGGCATGTCTTCATCCTCCTAGTGTCAGGCTCATTGAATGTATTTTGTGTTTGCAATTTAAAGTAGTACTTATTTGTGTTCAATGAATAAGAGGCTATGACAATGCTTTTTGTTTAGCTGTGACCAATTCCAGCTTTAGATACTACTATCACATATTAAACTACTAAGATGCTGTGTGTGGATTAGACCACATGCTTTAAAATGAATGCAGTGTCATTATCTTGGAGGTCATCATTATTGGAGGAAGACAATAACTGCCCATTTTGTACATGCCAACATTGGCAGATAGTTGTAGCATTGTCAGGAATCGAAATTTGCAATCTCCTGGCAATAGAACCAGCATTTATACTCTCTGTATGGTACTCTGTCTCTCTGCACTACCCTGTTTTCGTAAGAGCAATTGGTTTATAGCTCATGAAAATGAAAAATCCACTTTCTCAAATTATACAGATATTTCCTAAGATCAGTAAGATACTTTAGCACTGTGGGCAGGTGCTGAATCCTGCTAGAAAAAGAAATAAAATCTCCAAATCTTATGAGCAGGTGGAAGCATGAAGTGGTCCAAAATCTCCTGATAGAAGCTGCGTTGACTCTGGACTTCACACTGGACTTCACACACCTTGAATTCTGTGCCTCTCCACTCTATCTCCAGACTCTCACTAAGGCACTTATGTTCAGCCCAGGTAAGAATTCTGCACTGTAAAAAGTGCAAGACTGTACAATGTTTGGAGGTTCTTTAATTTGAGTGGAACCTCTAAAGGGGCTTCAAATAACCTTCAAAAAATCATTTTCCTCGGAAGTTCCTTGAAGAACCTTAAGAGCTTCCTCTACAGTTTCAAATTAAATAACATGAAAATGTTCCTCAAGTTTTAACAGCATGATATTATATCTGGTTCAGGAATGGGATGGGAATAGGAATTCTGCACCAGCAGGTCCTTTCTTGAAGGTGTCTGTGATGCACAGACATCAGCCTTAGTTCCTCAGTTCTTGTGCACCCATTCCCACCACATATTTCACTTTTCTGTCCACTTTACAATAATATATTCTGAAAAAGCTCTTTTGCCATCTTTGAGGAGGGTGTTGATGGTTGTCTTCTGGACAACTGTCGGGTCAGCAGTCTTTCCCAAGATTGTTGTTGTGTGTGCTGAACCAGACACAGTATTTATAATTTGAATAGTAATGTACTTAAAATACAATATTTGAATAATATGACAATATAAGACATATGGATTAAAAGCAATACAAAAGAAAAGCCTTCAATTAGGCGACTTGGCATGCAATGTATAATATATATTTATTTATATAAAAATACACAAAATTTTTATCTTTTTGAGTTACAAAAAAATATATTGTTCACAATATCCTCACTTGTGGAGATGCAGTAGTAAGAATCCCACCCAAATTTCCCACCTATATCAACTTTTGAGTTGGAGTAAATTTGACTCAATTTCATAAACTGAGATTTCATATCATATAAGGTTTGAGTGTTCGGTTTTTATGGACATTGTTCACACAGCAAAAATCCCCAAATTTTAAAAGTGCAAACATTAATAAAGCTCATATCTCACCCATATCTAAAAGAAATAACCTGCTCACTCTTTAGTACAGGGCTATTTTCTTTCTCCTTCTATAAAGTTAATCTCAATCTCAATCTCTCTCTCCCTCCTCAGTAAGACTGATCTGTGTGTCAGGGGGAGGTGGTACTACCCTATCGCCCTATAAAGCACTCGGGCGAGCGATAATGGGCCACAGAAGCACAGCAGCACCCAGCAGGAGCCGGCGCTTTTGTCATGTTAATGTGTCGGTGTGTGACGCCAGGCAAATAGGATTTACTGTGCCGGTTCCTCCACCGGAATGAAATTGCAGTCTCATAAAATGTACTTTTAAGGCATTGTGGGGGAGCGCTGAGGGCAGTATATTAAACTGCTGTGGATCAGAGGAGAGGAGGGAGAGAGGGGTGGACATGGATTATGGGCTCAAGTTGGAGAAAGGCATGGAAGAGAAGAGAGGTACTGCAGAGTTTGTGGATGTGCAGTGATTGAACGTCTATCCCTCGTAGTTTCTGATTTGGGTTTAATGTTGGGCCATAAAAGAAGTATGATGGCTAAGGTGGGAAAAGAGTGTAGTGTAGTGTAGTGTGTGTGTGTGTGTGTGTCTGTGTGTTCTGAGATTTGAAATACAGTATGCCTGACTTGCTGAAGGAAAGTTATCATAGCTTAGTATATCTTTCTGTGTCATCTTTCTTTACAGTTTAAATGAGTAGCTATAAAAATCCAGCTGTGGGTTGTGCACACTGTTGTTATGAGAATAGAACATGCACATGTACAGTATTACAGACTTAAAACATGGCCTTAAAACAGGTGCTCCTTCAGTCAAGAACCAGTTTTTTAAATGTGCACAATTTCAATTCATTACACTTTTTGTAAATTTCTGTGAATGTATCCTCACTGTCCGCTAGATATCTGGTCTGCTTGCACACACATTAACAGTGTAAAGTGCCTTAACCTCACTAGTCCATCAGGGGGCGTTCCTGCTCATGTACAGGTGGAAAGGGAGGGACTGGGGCATGTGGAAGAATATAAACTATACACACAAGTAGAGATGACAGAAAAACAGACAAAGAGGGAGAGGTCAGACCATCAAAAACTTTCTTTTGGTCGAGAATCCAGTGTTGTTAGCCTGGCATAAACTTTGGGGCAGCCTTCTGAAAGACGGGGTGTGGTTGTGGTGTTAAATTCTATAATCGTACACATTTCCTATAAGAACTTTTAAAAGGATGGTTATTTAAAGGGCTTATATAATTCCAATGTGGTTTTTAAACACACACATCAGTAAAAAATAGTTGCATGCAGAAAAAAATTTATTATTTCAATGCACAACTGCAATCATGTCATTAGTGACCCACACTTGGTGGAGATAACCAATGAATCTATGTGTGGAGGTACCATGGTCACAGTGCACAAAATTTACAGTTTGTTATCCTGTATCACAAATCCGAAAGGCCTGGTCTCATTGAGTGGGATGTAATTTTGTATTTTCTTGATGATAAATGTAAAATACTGTAATACCACATATTTTGCAAAGAATAATTTAGATGCATCAAAAACAGCCTAAAAACCAATGTTTTGCTAACATCTAGTCATGAAACTACCAGTGAATGAGTAGTTGTCCAAATACTTCTTTCCAGAATATTTAATGTTTATAGGATTAAATTTCTCAATAAATAAATGAAAACTTTACATTTTGTGTCATTTGTTTAATTAAATTCACTTTAGGGATTAGATGAATAGTCTGATCACCTCTCATGTCACATTTATGCAGAAATATAGAACATTGTAAAGAGTTCACAGATTTTCTAACGCCTACAGATAGCACAAGCTAAACCGCAGAAGCAGATGGCTTTGAATTCACCATGGTTGTGGTGTTGGAACTATGAACACATTTGCATTAGGTTCTCACATTAGAGATCATTTAAAGGTCGTTTTCCCTTCACACTTTCTCTCACTTAGGTCTCCCAACAAGTCATTTCACAAGCCTCTTCCACTCCTCACCAATTGACGGTGAAGTGATATGGAGTATTTTATTGCATAATTCAGCATAGACTGTTTTTTTTGTTTTTATAAAAAAGAGGCCCCATACAAATGAGCCAGTCTGGACAGAGGTTATTTACTATTCTTAAAGGTGAAAACACACAGTAACAAAACAGCTTATTTACTTTCATAAAATGTGGAGAGAATGGCTAGGACATGGTCAAGTGAATTATTGCTGTCTTTGGCAGATAAAACAAAAGAAATGTATTTGAGATGTGGATGAGTGAATAACCTTTTTAAACTCTATAGAACTCTTTCTCTGCATACTTTCACCCTGTTATTCAATGGTCAGGACCCCACAGGACTACTGTACTTGAATGGTCAGTGGAGTTTCCTAAAACGTGTCTGAAGTTTAGAAACAAGGAGGTCTTAATGTTATGGCTGATCAGAAAATGTTCATATGTATTTTTTTAAGGCCCCACTTTCTATCATCCCCCTCTTCATCCTGCCTCTCAGAGCTCTAAAGCCTGTTTGCTGTGCCTGCCAGTGGTCAGGAATCACTTAAAAAAACCTCAAGTTGATTTAGAGCCTAAATCCCTCTCAATCATGTCACATTTTGCACTTTAAGGGCAATTCACCTCAGATTCTCCACACTGCCTTCCTGCTCCCACGGCAGGGCACATTAACAGTCAGAGTCGGACTCCCATTAGAGATCATTTAAAGGCCGTTTTCCCTTCACACCCTCTCGGCCCCATGCCGATAAGGCTCCTCGACGAGTCATTTCACAAGCCTCTTCCTCTCCTCAGCCTCAAATCCTTTGCAAGCTTCTTTATCAGCTTACAGCTGCCACTTCTGCCAAGGTTACAGGACTGTAGTCATTTTCCTCCAACATAAGTCGAGTCTCGGCCCCTTTAAATACATGGTCACAATGGCAGAGTTGAAGTTTTTTTAGAGTGCATGCCTATTTTTTGTGACGTCAATATGGCTCGCATTCCAACAGCTTGAGTTATTACAGTGCTTAGTGCAAAGCTTTTCTATCTTTTTTTTTTTTTGAAACTCATGAACATGAATGTTCCAGCATGTGCTGTGTAGATGTATGGCTTCTAAAGCTCTGTTAACTTTGGCCAATGTTATTTTCAATCAAATATTTCAATCGTTTGATATAAAAGGAGTGTTGGCTTTCATGTTTATCTACAAAGACATCAGCTTTTAGCACCTTTACATGAAAGTTCTTACTCTTTATCCCTCCCCTATAAATTGCCATTGTAGTTTATATGAACTTTGAAATGGCCAGGAACTGGAACTGGCAAATGAACTTTGCTATGCCTGGAATGTTGAGATTTTTCTTTTTTTTTGCACAATATTGGCATAACCATATAATGCAGTTGTCACATCTTAGATGTTCATAAAGTCCACAAGTATGAGACAAGGTAGCTTAAATTACCTTTCCATAAGACACTGACAGGCAGTGGGGGCCTGTAGAGTCAAGCAGTAGATAGATGACAACGCTCCTCTAGTGTTTCCTCTGAGCTGAACGTAGAACCAAATGGACAAGGTTGTCTTTTACAGTGACGGGGTGGAGGGGGGGGGTGGCTCTGCTTCTTGCAAAAGTGAACTCAAGACACGCCATGGTATGGCAGAGGACACATTTGTGACAGGAGGACAAACTTCATACAAGCCTGAGTCTGCAAAGTCAAAGCCCTCACTTCATGCTGCAAGTTGGTATGGTGTTAGCGAAGGACAGTTTCTGATGATGAAAAGTTCAGACTCTCTCCAGGTTCAAAGTCCTCTGTGAAAACTTAGGCAGCTTTTTTCTGACACTTGACGTGCTGACTAAAATCTTGCGCTGCGCTTTTTGACGCTCTCTAAAGGCTGTGACACAGCGTGACATGCAGCAAAGCTTCATATCCTCTCTCTTCCATTCTTACCTTCCACTCCATCTGTCTCCCCCTCTGTCCTTCATGGAGCTTTCTTTTTCTTCATACTTTTGTTTGCTTTTTTTAACTCCTTGCGCTGTCAGGAACCCATATCTTAGCCCACACTTTAGTTCCACATGGTCATAACTATGTAACTTAGATACTTATTTCAAAGTACTCACCTAACAATATATACTTTCTGAATAATAAGACCATTGTTATCCATTATAAAATGAAGAATAGATCAATATTGAGTTCAATATTCAGAAGGCTTTAGCAGGGGGTAGAGCCTTTTCTAACAAAGCCCCCCAACTCTGAGCTTCTGCTGCCCTGTACGTTTTTTCTCATTCCAGCTACTAACCTTTTAGTAGTTTCCCACCCTGCCTTGGACTGGTTGCCCACCTGCCATTACCATACTCTTTGATTAGTATAGCTAACAGCTCATGAAGACCTAAAGGTTTCTAAAATTATAAGAGTATTTCATTACCAGTTTGAGTAAATTACTCTTTAAACAATATAAATACTAGCTCAGTGTTCACTATATACTAGTTTAGCACATGCAACCACAATTACGGGGAAGACCTGACAGTTGCCCAGATGGCAATCATACACACCCTCCACAAGGAGAAAAAAAACACAGAAGGTCATTGCTGACCATTCTCAGAGTGCTATATCAAAAATATTAATGGAAAGTTGGCTGGAAATAGAAAAAATATTGGGTAAAATGGACACAAGAATCAGGGATGACCACAGCCCTGAGATGGCTGTCAAGTAAAGTCAATTCAAGAACTTGTGAGAGCTTCACAAGAAGTGGACTGAGGCTGATATCAAGATCCACCACAGACAGACATGTACGGCAAAGGGACTGCGACTTCAGCATTCCTAATATCAAGCCTTTCCTGAACCAGAGACAATGTCAGAAGGGTCTTACCTGAGCTAAGGGGAAAAAGAACTCGCTGAAGGTACACTGTGGGAAAGGAACCTAGAATAAGGACATACATTATCGCCCAGACACTTTGGCATAATGCCTAGTTCCCCTTGTTTCTTTAGCCAATTAATTTGAGTAAATTGGCAATTCTTTTTAATTCCTTGGAATTTCCTTAAACTGATTGGCTAAGGGAGAGAGAGGAACTGAGCAAAGTGGAATTAGCTCAAGTATTGAGTATATAAATGAACATTCTTCTCAGAAGTTAAACATTTTTGTGTTGGATATACTTTTGTACTTGATCTTGTGAAATATTGAAATATTCAGATATTTGATTCCTGATTTCATTACCATTGTTAAATTACCACAACTTCTTACCCCAGAAAACTAGTCTTGAATAAAAAAAAGTCTCATGTTTACTGGATTATACACATTATTAACATCACATTACTAACACTATATTAACAAAATTCCAGGTCAAAATTGTAGTTTGTCACTCCATTTCTAATATACAGTGAAATATGTTCAAATTATTCTTTGGTGAACAATATGCTACAGGTGCAGCAGAAAGAAATTAAGCTGAAAAATGCTGGGGCAGTCCTTTAAGGGGTAAATTAGTCACTACCTCGCTCTTTCACCATGCTTCTCGCTCTCTTCTCTCTGTCTCCCTCCTGCCATTTCATGCATCATTTCTGCCTAATTGTAGCTGGCTGAAACCCTTCCATTCACGGCAGCATGTCTGTCCTCTCTCTGCAGCCTTGCGTCCGGCACTATTCAATTAGCTGTCACCAGCAAAGCGTGGGCATCCAATCCAGGCTGGAGCTCACCATGGGGCCAGTGAGAGGTGTCTGTTCTGTTAACCGACTGTGGCCTTGGTCCACTGGTCCAACTGTGCATAGACCCGGCTCTGTTTTGCTGAATGTGGACCAGCTTTTCTCACTTGAGCTGCAATTTTGATCATTATGAGAAAGCATGTGAAAGCACACGGCAGGTCATTGTCACTGTGAAAGGAAAATTTCTATTCTTCCTTCTGAATTGAATTGTGACGGGCCATTCACTTGATGATGATTGCATTGATTTAAATATGTAATCGAATGTCAGGAACATTTTCTGCTAGTTTAAGTCATTGACCAACTTATGCACTTGAACAGCTATTACTTAAATCATCATTGAGATTGACATGACAAACGCCAAACAGGTGGCAATGATTTTGGATGAACAATAACTTGAAGAACTACAGAAGAAGTGTTTTACTCATAAAAAACGGAATTGTCTTGTGCGTTTGGAAAAGATATGATGAGTTGCCATATTGTCAGAGGCGTGGTGCCTCAGTCATGCCTCTCAACTGAATCAATGAAGATACACTTATTTAGTGCCTTTCTAATTCTAGTATCCAAAGACTGAACCAACACACAGATGAGAAGAGGCAGCCAATTGCACACAGCATTCTCTCTACTGCAAACAACCATCCACCTGGAGGACTGCATTGAGCACTAGAGGGGGTTCACCCAGGACAGAGTGCCAGTCTGTATCTGGGCATACAGACATACATTCTCTCACACCCATACACATTCATTCAAACACCAGGGCAATTTATAGTAGCCAATTCACCTGATATCCATGTTTTTGGAATGTGCAAGGAAACCAGAGTCCCTAGAGGAAACATGGAGAACATGGAAACTCCACCCAGATAAGGCCTTGTGCTAAACAACAAGCCACCATTCTACCCAATTGTCTTGAGGCATTATAGGTTTTGGATTATAGTCAACCTTAATCTATATGTGGACACTTGTAATAAATGCATTCAGCTACTTTAAGCCAATGCACACATACAGCTCGTCTAGACCCTTTAGAGAAGTTTCATCAACAGTGGCACCATGCCTAATGCCAGGTATTGACTATAAAGCCTCCCAACATTGAGCCGTGGAGCAGTGAAACTATGTTCTCTTTAATGATGATGTTCCAGCCAATACTTTTGGCATGAGTTGGGGAGGAGGCAGGGTGATGAATGCTCTGGTCACTGAAAACAATCAAATCCTCACAGCAATGCACCAAAAAAAATAAATGTAAATAATTTCTTAAATAATTACAACTAATTACATTAATTGCGAGATTTGCACTCTTTGTAAGGAGAACACTGTCATTCCTCAAACAATGGTCTTTGAGTGCATGTTCATAAACCTCTGCTTGACGTCCGGGTCAGGAACACCTGGACCCTTTCCCTGACCATCATCACAATATGTTATTGCACTTTTTTTCACTTTCCAAGAAGTCATTTCCTGCAGTGCATTCATTAACTGCTAATATGCAAGTAATGCAGTCATATGGGGATGTCAGGTTTAAGATATCAATCAATATCTTTTGAATAATTGAATCATGTTACATAATCCATTTTCATAAGTGATCATAAATGTGTGTAGCTTAAGGTCTAGTGGATACCTGTAATATAGCTGTTAATAAGAGCCAATGTCAAATGACGTCCAATCACAGTATTTTCCAACATAGAATGGCTGGTTTCCATTAATGTAATAGAAGCATGTCAGATTTGCTGTAGGTGTTATTCAAAAGACCAGACATCACTTCACTACTGCATTGGAGACACTGTTTAATATCAAATATTATATGAAGTACAAAGCCTTGAGGAATACATACCTTTATTACCTTTACACGGGAAATAGTCTGAACTTATCCCTAGTGGTTATGAAAGGTGTGCTGTCACACATTATGAGTGTCGGTTACATTATAGTCTAAATTATGAATTTGCTTGTGTCAGTTATAGCTTTACTTAGAAAACCAGGCCTACATTTTGTCTGTATGGTGCCATTTATGACCCTTCAGCTTAATTTCCATGTACACTGTATATATAAACACATATTCACTATGTTTCATCTGAAGTCCCCTCTGTCTTCAAAAGCTTTAAATAGTTAACTAACACAACAAAAATCATGCAACATAGCAGTATGTAATTTTATTTTTATCATCTCATGGGATGACTTGAGAATACTCATACCTGTGAGGTGTGAGGTGTTATCATGTGAGTGAGGCTGAAAACTGGATAGGTGAATAATACAGTTCCAATGCCTTGTGTAGGCATTTAACATTCCTTTAATCACAGCATCATACTGTGAATATGTGATAGAAGGCATTACCACCCACAGTGGACAGTGCAATGTGTAGTAATGATAGGTTACAGTGCAGTCTGACTAGGAATGCCTGGACAGGCAAGCAACTCTGGTAGAAATCACATTTATATTCAATGCAGGGGTTTATTCCCCAGGACAGTACAGCATTCCTGAGCTTCCATGGGACATGAAAAACCAATAATGGAACATTATAGCTAGCTCCTGTTTCATGTCTTTTGATATGTCAAAGTATATTCCTGGTTTATTCTTCTTGGTCCATATATTTACACTCTCACAGAAAAACTGTGTATTTCCATTTTAGTCATTTTGCAGTTTTTGACACAATTTGATATTTGCAGTTTCTTCTTTTTTTTGTGTCAAAATGTCACAATGAATCAAACAATAGAAATGCCCAAATGGATAAAATGATCAAATCTTTTAAGGTTTTTTCATTCTCCTGTAAATTTGCTACTTTGGAAAAACAAGGATTTTGCACAACAACTATGATATGGACACAGCTTTAAAACAGACATGGCAATTAGAATGTAGGTCATTTGCATAGATTATTCAGTCGAACAATGCATTTATTCAGTATTTTATTAAATAGAATGAATTTGACTGAATGAAGCAGTTAAATAAACTTCTCTCCAAAACTATTGAAACAGTGAGGCCAATCACTTTCTTTTTGCTGTAGACTGAAAGCATTTGCATTTGACATTAAAATGAATAGTTTAGTTTCTATTTCCAGGTATTTTCAACTGGATCCGATACACATTTCAGAAGATAGTACATTTTGTCTGAACGCACCCATTTTTTGTGAGCAAAAGTATTAGAACAGATCAACTTAACATAGATTAATGTGAATAAGACTTGATATTTAGTTGGAAATCCTTTGCAATAACTGTAACAAACAACTAACTGACCCATAGATTTCAATTAACTTTTGAACTCTTCTTTTGTGATATTTTTCAGGCAGCTGCAGCCTCTGGTGCTGTTTGAGTCTCCTCTATAGCAGCTAAAATTCAGTGCTATACGGTTTAAATCTGGAGATTGGCTGGGCCAGTCTAAAACCTTCCACTTCTTGCCCCTGATGAACTGCTTTATAGTTTTGGCAGTGTGTTTTGAGTAATTATCATTCTGTATAATGAAGGATCTTCTAATCTGTTTGGTAGCATCTTTCTTTAAATTGATACACAAAATGTTTCTATAGATGTCTGAGTTCTCTGTAATGCTGTCATCATACATCACATCATCAATGAAGATTAATGAGCCAGGCCCAGAAGAAGCCATGCAAGCCCATACATGACATAACCTCCACTGTGATCTCACAGATGAGCTTATATATTTGGGATCATGAGCAGAGCCTTTCTTTCTCCAAACTTTAGTCTTTCCATCAATTTATCTCATGAGTACATAAAACCTCTGGTGTCTTATACTTCTTGGCAAATTCTGGCCTGTCCTTCCTGTCCTTCCTACTAATTAGTGGTTTGCAGAAGCCTCTGTAGATTTGTTCATGAAGTCTTCTGGGAACAGTAGATGGCGAGACCTTCAATCCTGCCCTTTGGAGGTTGCTGCTCATGTCACTAACAGAGTTTCTTTATAGTATTTATGAGGTTTATCTCATAAATCACTGTTTTCATTGGTCTTCCTGTTACTGAGAATACCAGTGATGACTTTCTTCTTCAGGAAATTCCAAATGGCTGTATTGGCTATGACCAAATATTGTGCAGTGGCTCTGATTTTCCATCTACTCCTGGCTTAACAGCTACTGGTTCTTCACCCATAGACAGCTCTCTTTC
>JAVGWO010000027.1:3228155-3333155 GCA_034509495.1 Acestrorhynchus altus | reverse complement strand
TAGAGTGATTTCCTCTATCAATGCATGGCATGGGATCATAAAGTAGCTGAGCTAGTCTTCACTCTGAAGCCAAGCAGTCTTTCACGTGTACAGAACAAAAACAGTTTAACACAGTGACCATGGTAGGCAGGAGTGTAAGACTGTATTTTAAAGTAGCAGATGTAGGATTGAAGCCTGAGCTTTAATTAAACTGCAGATTATTTTCCATTATATTTAGAATATTAAAGATATTTCTATGCATTTTACTATGTCTTGATCTCATGCCTAAAATTATTGTGTTTTTTGTTTTAAAGCAAATTATAATGAAAACAATAAAAACGGTTCATATCTAATAAATCCTGTTGGAAAATGATCATCCAGTGTTTTTGAGCTGAAAACCCAATACGTAAATGTTGTTTAATTATAATTATTTATGCCTTTTAAGTATAAGCATAATCCTGTCTTAGGACTTTTATTCTGAAATTTGAACACTTTACGTAAAGAAAGAGAACAAACAGACCCTTTCATCTTATTTTCCTCTATAACCCAATATCTGGATTAGTGACATAATTAGCCATGCCCCCTCTCACTGATCAGATCAGGTTGAGCATATACGTGTAGACAGTGCTGTACACATGCACTGGAAGCCTCATTTTGTATTTAAACTGGGATTTATTTCAGTTAGATTTGAGTGAAATGTAGCTGCTTTCCGAGCTGGATTACTCGCTTTGGTGAAATTGCCATGGTCTTGGAGTTTATTATAATCTATTACTGTATGTCTGTAGGTTACCCTGATCCTGAGAAATGAAGCTGAGAAAATGACATGTAATGGCTGATCTCAGGTTCAAAGAGTTAAAAGGACAATTTATAGCTAATATCAACAAGGTGTCCTTAACCTAGATAAATGTCATGTGATATAATTCAAGCCTCATTTTTATTGTAGCTCAAATATCCAGAAGAAAATCAACACCCTCCATAAAGAGTATAAGCACAGAAGGTCATTGATGTTCTCTGAGTGCTGTATTAAAGCATATTAATGTAAGATTGACATAAAGGAGGAAATGAGGTGGAAAAAGGTGCAAAGCAACATGAATGACCACGGCCTTGAGAGCATTTTCCAGGAAAAAATTCATTTAAGAACATGGGAGAGCTTCACAAGGAGTGGACTGACCCAGTAATATGGACAAGCTGAAGGCCCCTATCAAAATAACATGGGCTTCAGTAACATCTCGGTAAGCTGATTGCCTCAATGCCACAACACACTGATAGACTTCAGTTACTTTAAAAATGCTACAGCCAGGGTCCTAACTATGTATAAGTTTGACCAGAGGAGGAAGGGCCTGGTTCCTCCCAATGTTTCTTCCTCCAGCTCTGAGGGAGTTTTTCCTTGCCACTGTTGCCTGTTGGCTTGCTCACTAGGAGGGTCTATTTTTGATTTCTGTAAAGTTGCTCTGTGACAACATCGGTTGTGATGAGCACAATACAAAAAAACTTTGATTTAATTTGATTTATTCTTAGTAAAGAATTACTTGTTAGAAAAATGATATTTCTGTATTATCCATCCTTTTCTGTTTGATTTTATGAAATATTTAACAAATTGTGATAATGGGTTTCTAATTTTCATAAGTTATAAGCCCCATGAACACTTTTGACTTTAACACATTTAAAAATAAAGACATCTGATCTTCATCTTAACAATATTGTGAACATGATGTAACTAAATTCATAACACAGAATAAATGTCTTTCACAAAACAAATAGCAAAATGTAATTAATAGAATTGCAAATTTATTGTACGGAAAACATTAGCACACCCTATGCTGTAATAGCTGGTATTTTCTCCTTTAGCTGAATAATGTCAATTAAGTGTTTCCTATAACCATCTAGCAGTCTCCAACATTCACTTCAAGAAAGATTTCCCCACTCGTCCATGTAGAATTCTTTCAGTTATGCTATGTTTCAGTATCAGCCTTTGTCAATCTTTATCAGCCCCCTCTGATACAATAAATATCTCATAGTGATTTCTATGATGGAAAGCTCTCCAGGCCCTGCTGCAGACTACTGAGTATTTATTTTTATTTCCTGTCAATCTAATCATTACAAATAACAAAAAAAATTATTCTAGGTGCAAGTAAATGTTTGATGAATACGTTCAAATTCATTCACGTACCTCTCTATTTTGTGTGAAGTATGCCTGTATCCATGTACTGCCTTATACAAATAATAGTCACTGTCCTTGTACATAGTTTTTATAGTAACAATTGGTAATGTCTGTTTTATACAATCAAATAAAATATTTTTTAAAAATCACACATTTTTAATTCTTTTAATATTTGCATCTCAAATCAAGGGATATTTGAGTAGCCTAGGATCTCCTGAGAAGAACAGTATTTGGAATGTGTGACTGTTGGGTGAATAAAAGTACATCAAACTATAAAAACATCCCACAAATTTGGCCCAGAGTTATAGAAGTTAAAGAGATTAACCCACTGCTACTTTAGATTACAGTCTTTAAAGAAGTCTCTTAACCATACATGTTAAAAGAATAAAAGTATATAAAAACCACGATTTACCCTGAAAATATCAGCATCTTAGGATTCACATTTCTGACGGTATGAACACATCAGGGTGGTATGAACATCTGGGTGTTATGAACACATTTCGTTCATACCACTCAGCTCTAATCACGATCTAAAGGCTCCTGAAAGTGGATGGTTAATGGCATCTTGAATACAAACTCTGAATATTGAATACTGCCTTTTAAAAAGTTTTGTTAAGAAAATCTAACGCTATGCGGTCTTCAGGCCTGGTTCACCCCACCACCCCTCTACCTCTATTTGTTGCTCACCCCTACCCTCCACCTCCTTCATTTCTCCTCCCACTCCCATTCTCTTTCTGTGTGCTAGTCATGATGAGGTAGAACCGCTGCAGCTGACAGCCCTGAACGATTGATGTTTGAACAATGGCCGACCTGCTCACACGAGGAGGCAGAAGTAAAGCAGAGCCTGGTAAATTTTTTACGAGCTGAAGACGGAGTGATTGATGTGCTCCTCATCCATTGCTCCTGCCTGGGAGCAGGTAATGGAGTTGTGTTTAACCCAGGTCTCAGGGGGAGAGTTTGCCGAGGCATGGTGATGGGGGGTGGGTGCTTTGGGGAGACGTGGGGAGATGGCATTTGTCAAGAGCGCAGAAGAGCAAGCTTAATCCATAACCACTGGGCCTCTCCACAGGAAACTGATTACTTTATAAAACAGGGGAACAGTTCAGAGATCTACCCTCCAATGTTTTTTATTTATTTCATTTTTTTATAGGCCTGCAGTGGCTCTGCTGTTGCTGCTGTTTGAATACGGCTGTTCTACAAAGAAGGAATAGTAAATAAACTCGCTAAGCCTTTGGAATTACATGGGGTAATTAGGCAAACTATAAGAGGAAGATTATTGTTTAAAATTGCTTTATTTTTTGCCTGTGGTCTGTTTGAGCTTTGAATAGCAATGAAAGCAACTCCACACGGTAGCCTTGATAATACACTTTATTTTAGCCTAATAGCGCCTTGTAGCAACATTACATTTTTCTGTACACAACTCATTTGCACATGTAGAATAAAGTAGAATAGAATAGAACTTGAGTGTGTGTGAGCGAGTTGTGATTGTGCGCTATTCCGGCTACTTGTATGCCAAACACAAGGTGTTGCAACGCTGAAAATAGCAATCATATATCCTTTTAGCATATCTTAAGGTGTTTGTTGCAGTGGGCTTCTGCATGCTTATATTTCCAATGACACTCCAAAGTTGTCTTGATAAAACTCTTTATTTTAGCCCACGTAACTGCATCTCTGCATCTCTCTTTAGCTATATTGCATTATTTGGTAGAATGCGAGCAAACCCTTAGGTAGTCTGTTGTGATAAGCTCAATGACCATCCATAAGATAATCTAAGACTCTTGTGACATATCAAATGAACTTTTTATCCTAAATAATCACATCTTAATGTGTTAATTCCATTGAATTTATCAGTACACAACTCCTTAGAGAGGCTACAGTGCTGGGCTGCTGTAAACATGACTTAAAATGTTAGGATCATTGCATTATTTGGAACACACCAAAAAATAAAAAAAACTGTTCACATCCCTCACAATGTTTTTCATGGGCTTCTGTGAACTCATTTGACCAATAACCATCCATAAGTAAAACACAAGCTGCTATTAGAGTCAAAAGTAGCCTTCCAAAAAATAGCCTCCCTTTGTTTTATCCTAATTAGAGATGGAAGGATCAATCAGTTATGTATCGGTATTCTATTCAGCTCATGGATAGCAGCTCTCAGGAATGGCTAAATTATTAGCTAATCACATATTTTGGCTCTGCACAAGGTCACAGTGCAGTGCAAGTCCTCAGTCAACTGCTAGACGGCAGTATAGATGTCATGCATAGCTGCATGATATGCTCAGAATTCACTGCTGAAATCCACTCTGAGTGCTGAAAAGTTCTATTTGTAGATGGTGAGGGAAGCAGAGTAAAGATGGTTAGCTCCGCTAACCTGATAACCCAAGAGTCTATTTCTACTCACAGTACAGTGAGTATTAGAAGAAATTATGCTAAACACTAAAATTACACTGAGCGCCACAGTGCCATTCATGGAAATTTATAGTAAGTTCACAGCGAATGCTAGGCGTGTAACAACGTTTTAAACGTGATTGCTTCCAATCATTTCAGAAACCCTGCACGATGATGCATTTTCAAGTAATGCCTGAAAATATGGCATCCACATATGCTAATATGGTATTCAGCCTCGATTGTGGTGAAAGACAACTGGAGATCAGTCCAAAAAACACTGAGTGTGCCATCTCTAGTCCTAAGTAATCTTGCCTTTATGCTTTAGCAACATTGCATTTTTGGATACACAGGTCATTGGCATACCTTAGAGAGATAGATTCTGATAGGCTTCTGCAATCTCATTTTCCCAATGACCATCCATAAGCCAAACACAAGCTGTTATGACACTGCAAGTTAGGCTTGATTATGCTCTTCATTTTAGCCCAAGTAATCACATTTTTACTTTTTTAGCTACATTGCTTTATTCAGTACACAGCAAACAAGGCAATTTACATCCCTTGGGTAGTTTGTTGGGCCAGGCTTCTGCAAACTCATTTTAACAACGACCATCCATAAGCCAAACACAAGCTGTTATGACACTCCTAGCAAAGTGTCATGCAGTTATGGGCCTATGCTTGTGTGAAACACTCCTGTGAAGTGCAGCGAAGGCTGTTTTTCCTGGGACTAGGGCTTATTCAGCAAGTGTGTGTGTGTGTGTGCGTGTATGTGTGTACGCACTCAGCACTTGGCCTTGCTTCTCCACACCCATCTTCAGCTTGGAGGTAATACATTTTTATTACTTATGGCAGTGAGTTTGTGAGGCTGTTGGGGGATTGGAGAGGATACAGCAAGTATGCAAATGCTAATAGTGCAGATGTGAGGGGGTATTTTCTTGCTGATGGTTTGTGGGGGGAGAAAGGTTGAGAATCGTTACAGTATATTGATTCCTGCTAGCGGCCTCTCTCAAGAAGCATCTCTCTCTGCACGTGATGCATATCTGTAGTGATGGAATGCTCCTCAGAGCCACCTCTCAGCGTTCCTTCAAGCAACAAGTTCTCACTTGTATGTGTGGAGCCCTCACAGAAAGGAAAGAAAAATACTAAAAAAAATACAGCATCAGAGAAGGGATTGAGTGACAGTTTAAAATTATGACTTGTTGACATTTACATTGAGCTATTTCCAGAGGGCAGAAGATGCCTACAGGGAAATAAAATCACTCCACTCTTTCCATGTGTAACTTTCTACAGTGAAGACTGACGCATCCTGGAGGGAGAACATTTGAATTATGTTCCAATTTACCAGTAAGCATCTTTGAATTGCACTTCAGAGAAAGGTGTGGAGTAAATGTGGAGATAAGGATCATACTTACTGCAAATTGTGCACAGAATGATTATGCAGGCCAAATTAAATATTCAAAACTGCTATTTGGATTCACCCAACAAAGGAATATAAAAGAAGGATTTTCCTATTGGGTTAAATGAAAATACTGCAAGAAGTGTTTTGAAGTAACTGCACTGGGATCATTAGCGTTGCTCGAAATTTGATTATGGCACTTGCGCTAATTATGTGAGTAAATTAGAATGAAAGTGAACGAAAGACAGAGTTCCCTAAAAACATCTGACTAAAGTGATAGCAATGAATGCAATACTTTCCTCCCAAAGCTTTGATAATACTTTTTTTATTTTAGTCATCATGTCTTTAAATGATTGAAACAAATCATGTGTCCTTTAGAATGGCAGTTGTTGTTGATAGCGGCAAACTCATTTAAACACGGAGCATCCATCAGTCCATAAGCCTAAAAAAGCCATTATAACACACCAAAGTGGCTTTGATAATATTCTTTATGTTAACCCAAGGAGTTTGTAAGCTTATTTATTCATACTAGTGCATTTCAGAAAATTAGAATATTGTTCATTCATCACACTCAAACTGATATATAAATATGCATATATATACAAGCTTTTGAAGATTTTATTTTAATTTTGATACTGATTTGTAATTTTATCAAACCTGAATTTAAATATTGTAATAATGTTAGATTTGGGATTTCTGATTTTCATTAGCCACCCTGATCAAAATCCTAATAGAAATTGGTCAAAATTGCATGAAATTATGCATATGAATGAACTTTTTCCACAATATTCTAATTTTCTGAGACTGAGGCTTAATTTATGGGACATAATTGACTGTATTGAAATAGTTATGCCATTTGGGGTGTTATAGACAATAATGGAATTGTTATAGGTATTGTCCCTCACAAAAGCCACAAATCTTAACTATATATTGTGTGCGAATTGAATTATATGAATAAAGAAATTCACCAGTCATCAAAATTATAACCATTCTTACCCCCACCCATCAAATACTCTTAGCCCAGCAGGTTCATGCCATTAGCATTCCATCAGGAGATTGAAGCAGACGTCTCTGTGGCCTCTTATAAGGGAAGATAAGGGTCTTATGAACTGGGAGTAATGGTGCCAGTTTCACTAAATTGTTCAAACTTTTTTGTTTAGTCATCGATTAAGACTGTCTGCAAGTGTGTGTATGAAACAGCCACATCAAATGGCCATCTGGCAATCCACACACACTGACCCAGAACAAGAACTCTGGTCACCCTCATCGTTAAAACTTTGTGAAAATTTACATCTCTGCAGCTTTCCCCTCACCTACATAATTCTAGCAGTTGTCAGCAAAACTCCATTAACCAAATCCTCACTGGACCATAAAGACCAACATTCATGCTGGGACTGAACCATTAAAACTGAACAAACTTATGTCCATGATTCATATAAAGACAATGGCATTCAGAACCCTATTTGTCTTGTCATTTTGAATAATGTGAACATTATCCTATTCTATTGTTGTTTCCTGTTTACAAAGGTCTCTGTTGATATAAGCTACAGTTATAATTTATGTTACAATTGTAAACAAAGCTGGATATTATTTATTGTTGAGTTGTTGAAGGTAATTAGCATTCATTATTCAATGAGATGGACCCCTTAATTCCTACTTTCATTGTAATGTATTTTGATGTACTTAACTGTCTCTAAATTAATATAATAGGATGTGTTACTTGAACAACATGGGTTCTAATCTCTTTTGTAAGATTAATCAAAGATATTGGTTTCAGTTCTTTTCTGCTGTTATTTAGGGACTGTTGAGGTTCAGATACAATGTCTTTGCTTTACTCTGCAGCCAAGTGTGTGCTGATTTACATATTCAACCACAGTTTATTTTACCAGAGAGTTCTTTTTCCTTTCTTGAACTTTTCTCTGGGTATTCAATATTCCAAAGAAGTGTGCTTCTCATGTTTACTGTTCCACAGAAAGTCATCTTGCTGTTATCTAGCAGAACAAAGTCTTCAGTTTAACACAAGGAATATGGGTTTTAAACAAAGTTAACTGGTTTATGAGTTTATAAGTGTAGCCCAGGAACAGGCAGCACACAGGACACAAAAACTTCTTTTGCGATACAGCTTTCCTCCCATCTCCCAAAAATGTGTGTAATAGGTGCTGTGATGTAATAGAAATATTATGGATTGGCACCCTGTCAAGGGGTATCCCTGCCTTGCACCCAGTGAATCTGAAGGCTGAAGACCCAACATGACCATGAACTGAAAGATGCAGAGAAGAAGTTGGATGGATAGATGCATGGGTGTATACTGTACAGAGTATAATATTTATACCTTCCTGAAGATAGATTCCTGGGAAAAAAGCAAGACTTTCCTCTTGGTTGTCTGTGCAGTCTGATTTACACTCTTCTTCTATAGAACATCTATGCAAACAATTGCACACAACAGCCACACTTGTCCACAGATGCTCCAAACCATGTCTCTCTTCATTTGACATTTGTCTTTTGTATATAATAATATAATAAAGGCAGTTGATGAATGGACCAAGAGAAATTGTGTGACTTTCATTCAATATAAAGGAGACTTTTTTTTTCCTGTACAGTGACCATTCTGAGATAAACGTTTTTGCATGACAGCATTGATAAGTAAAAATAAATCAGCTTTCAGTAAATATCAGTGTTTGAAGAAGAAAAGTGAGGCAAAAACAGGAAGAAATAAAGAAAGGAATGAAGAAACAAAGGAAGAAAGGAGGGGGAAAGAAAGGAAAGAAAGAAAATCTTATAATTGAATTCCAATTGGTCATTTCCTCCAATTGTTAGAGCAATTGGTCAGAGATTAGGATTTTCTCATTCTTTGCTCCATTTCTTCTACATCCTATAGTTTGCACTGGGTGAATGTTCCATTACAGGACAAGTAAAGGCTCAGCAAGAGCAATGCAATGTGTGATGGAATTTCAGTTTGCTGAAAATGGAACGCGGGTCTGAGTGGCAGACGAGGAGACAGGAATGAAGGGGGGTGGAGGGTGGGGTGGAGGGTGAAAGCGAGAGAGAGAAAAAAGGAGAACAAGGAGCAAAGGAGCATGAAAGCAGTGCTAGCAGTCTGAGTGGTAAAGTCACCACTAATAAAATCTCCACAGCACAAGGTCAACCCAGGGCTAGTATAGATTGGCGTACAGATTGTAACAGTATGAAGAAAAAAACCAAAAGGCCAAACTCATGTAACTCCTTTTCACTGACACTTTGTACAGAAGCAGGTGGAATAAATCTGAGTTTACTGAGCTAGGTTTCTTAACATCCATTCAGCATCCCCCCTCGCACCACCACCATATCCTGCATTCAACCAGCCACTTAACAAAAGCTCTTAATTAATTAAAATCACCTTAAAATGTCCCTTTTCAAAAGATTGTATGATGATCTGAATGATAAGATGAATCAGTCATATTCAATTCAGGTGTATTTTCCCTGCTTTTAGATGACCTGAACTGAATCCTAACAGCCAAAACTTCTGAAACTTGTAGTCCCCCACACTGAAACCTGAAACGACTTGTCAGGGGGGAAAGTTGTTTTTGAAAAGGTGTCTAATTAATATAATTCATCTCGCATTTAATATCGGGTGTCTCTAATAAGCAGCGCTTGTGTCTGAGGAAGCACTTCATTAGCAGGAGTGAGCAGGCGATTTCCAATGCCTTTGAAGTGACTTCACACATGCCGACCAGATAGGCAATGTTTAAATGGAGCGCCGAAATGACCTTTGAGATCATCTGAAGTTGTTTCCTTTGACTTTAAAAGTTAAAAAGTGACCCTGAGTCCCTTTCATCCCCCAGGCCCCAATTTGGGACAGAAGTTTAATGTTTTTGTGGGGACTACAAACCTGGAAAGAAAGTTATACATCGTAAAGGTGTTAAATTTAAACTTTGGGCCTAACTACAGCTTAATCTGTAGAAAATATTTGGATTTACATATAATTTTCCTAGTCGTTTGAGAAACACAAACAATTGATCTGATTTTATAGATTACATAATTAATCATTGTTCATAATAGGACTGGATAAACTGGATAAATAAAAAATGTCACTGATTACAGAAAGTATTTGCATAATTTGTGTCAATGCTTTGCAAAGATGGCTATGCCTACTGAAAACAGGGGTTGTGTTCCAAACTGCACACTACAACACTAATTAACTAACTAACTAACTAACTAACTAACTAACTAACTAACTAACTAACTAACTAACTAACTAACTAACTAAAGTGCACCACCATTGTAAGTGCATTAATTAATGTAGTAAGTAAAGTATTGAAGCATGTGGTTTGGGACACAGGAATGGATTTCTCCAGAGAGGAATCTGTGTATTAAGAAATGTGGCAGTATTTTTCACAGAGACCCAGCAATGTGATCTGTAAGTTTTGCAAAGTGGAGATGGCTTATTACAACAATAAAGCTTGGTATGCACAAGCACTTAAAGTGCAAACATCCTGGAATGCTTTTCAATATGGTAGCATAACAGAAGGGTGCATTCTTTGTCTTCATCACTGCATACTATGTGTCTTGAAAAGAGGAAGACTGAAGAAATTATTGAAATTAATAAAAAATGCTTAATATGTTAATATAATTATAGTTAAATTTTAATCAAACAAACACATAAACACAAACCATTTTAGAATAATTGTTTGTCATTAGATTAATTGCCTAATAAAATTAATTAAAAAAATACTATGCATGACTATATAAAGGCTATGCTATCTTTTTTATTTTTGTTTTTATTTCTGTTTACTGGTTGTGTACTAGTGAGAGAATAGCTCATTGATGGGTATCTCTAGTCTTGGAGGGCCATATTCCTGCAGTTTTGTGCTTTTGTGGCCCAAGCACACCTGATTCAACTCAACTGATAATTACCAGTTACGCTTGGCATACTGGAAAAGAATTTTGCAAACTTTGCAGGACTCTGGCCGTCGGTTCCCCACCACTGGCTAAAATTAACAATACAGCCTGTTGCTAAAGCCTGTAAATCATTTTAATTATTTTCCTTGCACTTCTTTGATGCAAACTATATATTATCCCAGTGCAGGGGTCAGCAACATGTGGGTCCTGAACCACAAGCAGCTCTTTTACTGCCCTCTTTTGTGGGGGCATCATTCTATGCAGTAAAATGTGAAGTAAAAACCTTTCAACAAAACGAGAGCCAATCAACATGCTGGTGACTGATGAGTCTCATGTTTCAACATGGGACTTCGACATGGTATTGGTAAGGATTGTTATTGGTAAGGGTTGGTATAAGAGTTGGTTGATAAGGGTTGATATGGGTTAAGGGTTGGCATGGGATAAGGGTTGGTATGGAACATGGGTTGGTATGGAGTAAGGGTTTATATGGGGTAATGGTTGGTATTGGTAAGGTTTGGTATGGGGTAAAGGTTGGTTTTGTAAGGGCTGGTAGGAGGGTTGGTATTGGTAAGGGTTGTATGGGGTAAGGGTTGGTATGAGGGTTGGTATTGGTAAATGGTTGGTATGGGGTAAGGGTTAGTGTGAGGGTTGATATTGGTAAGGGCTGGTATGGGGTAAGGGTTGGTATAGGGGTTGGTGTTGGTAAGGGTTGGTATGGGTAAGGGATGGAATAAGGGTTGGTATTGGTAAGGGCTGGTATGGGGTAAGGGTTGGTATGAGGGTTGGTATTGGTAAGGGCTGGTATGGGGTAAGGGTTGGTATGAGGGTTGGTATAGGTAAGAGCTGGTATGGGGTAAGGTTTGGTATGAGGGTTGGTATTGGTAAGGGCTGGTATGGGGTAAGGGTTGGTATGAGGGTTGGTATTGGTAAGGGCTGGTATGGGGTAAGGGTTGGTATGAGGGTTGGTATTGGTAAGGGTTGGTATATAACTCACTATCTATTCATATTTGTATCAAATCTAGTGCAAGCAACATCTTTTTTAATCTACATCTTTTATGCCATGTATGTGCCTTTGCATTGTGCTCTCTGGCGTCAACTTCAGGAGGATGGGTTCCTCTCTTGAGCCTTGGTTCTTCTCCTCCAAGGTTTTTTCCTTCTAGTCTGACAGAGTTCCTTGCCACTTTTGCCTGCTGGCTGCTCATTTGAGGCTTGGACCCGGATTTCTGTAAAGCTGCTTTGTGACAACTTGTATTCATAAACAGATATTACCTGTGAACACTGAGATATGCTATATAGAGTGTGAGAAAACAACTGCAATGGTTCTTCACCAACTGAAGCCCCTTAATTTTTATGTGTGCACACAAAGAACCTCTTTGGCTGGTAATTTGGTAGGCTACAATGAAAGGTCTATATCAAGTCGCTAGAAAGAAAGCTGATTAATTTACAAATGCTAAAATTTCAGCGAGCTTCCAAGTTTCTGTATTTTGCTTAATGTGTACACTGTATATTCAGTAACCCACAATACTTGTTTTACTGTGATAACCAGGTCACTTACTGGAAACAACACACTTCCCATTAGCTACTTACCTTAGAGAGTGTGATCCTTTCACTGCCTAGCCTAAATTATTACTGAAACTTTCTCACATAAAAAAAAAATCTCAGAAAAGACACGCTGCTAATTGTGTTGAACAAAGACATGCATAATGTACTCCAACTAGCACTAGCTGCTTGAAAAGTCTCAGGTACATCATGATGGCACATGCTAATGGGCCTCTCAGAGAGTAGATGTTCTGAGACAGAGAGAGAAGCCTAATTAATTAGCAGATTCTGGCTTTGATGTTGCTAATTGCTCTATGCCTCTGAACTTCATTAAGCAGGAGGCTTCTGGACACTGCGGCAAGTCCCTGGTTGATGTGTGCTCCCGCTCCCCCGTTGCTCGAACATTTTTAGCATTAGTGTTATTATGGAAAAGCACCAAAGCCTTTTACCGTTCAAAGTAAGCATTGTTTGTTTTGCAGGTTAGGAAACATGCTTAGAATACAGCTAACCCCTTCTCTGGCAATAATGAACAGCGTCAGCTTGTTGATATGCATTGCAGTAGTTAAAGCAGGACAGTTTATTGCTATCATCAGCCTCAACTACGGACAGTGGTTCTCCACAATGGTCTTGACAACCCCCTGCTCTGCTCAGTTTCAAGCATTCCCTGCCCAAATGTACCTGATCAAGCTCTTAAAGGACTTCCTACCAAATTCAATCATGTAACTCCTTTGCTGCGGTCCCTTCATTAGCTTCCTGTAGCTGCCCATATCAGATTCAATACCTTGATGCTGGCCTACAAAACCAAAAAGTTCAAGTACAGCTTGGCTTGACCCACCATCCCTCAAATTGCAAGGAAGAAAAGCATCCAGACTCTTTTCTGTCCTGGCACCAAAATGGTGGAATGAACTTCTGGGGTTCTGAACAGCTGAGTCACTTGCTGTCTTCAAATGCAGACTGAAGACCTATCTGTTTCAAGAGTTTCAAGATACTGAATTGTGATGGTCCTCGATCTGACATTTGTTTCCAACAGCATCTAAGCTTAAAGAATCTCTGGATTCCAGATTCTTCTACTAGCTAAGGATATCTTAATGAACAGCAAAGAAATTTTGTAAGCTGCTCTATATAAGGCAATCTGCTAAATGCCAAAAATGTAAATGTAAAGACATATTTTTTTTTTCAGACATTTTTTTCCAGAATAATACGAGTGGTTGGAGTAAGTAAGATCTACTCCATTACATTCAACAGGCAGTTCCACCTACATTTATAAACTTTTGCCACATTTTGAGAACATGGGCAAGATCTAATGAAGGAGCAGTTCAGGCTAGAGTCACTTTAACACATGCCAAAAGTCATGAGAGAGCACTAAATGAATTGTTTATTAGGTTGGGTTACCTTGGAAATGCATGTTCTCCAGATCTTGTTGCAAGTGCATTGACATCAGTATCTATTGTTTACTAATTGCTCCATCCCATTTCATTTCACATAGCATTGTAAGAGCACCTACTGTTAGAAAAGGTAAAGCAATGTGATCACTGTCCTGTAACCCCCCCGCCTTGCAAATGTTACAATCTGATATCTAAGCTAAAGTAGTCCAGAGGCCACAACTTCCATACATTTTAGTATCATTGTAACGGAGGTAGTTGTGCCAGAAAATAAATATGAATTTAAATATACTACATGGACATAAATAATATGGACATAATTATTTTCTTTCAAAATCAAGAGTATTTAAAAGAGTTTATCCTGCTTTTGATGGTGTAACTGTATCTACTGTTCATGGAACGTTTTCTACTAGATTTTTTTTGGAGCATTGCTGTGAGGATTTAATTGCATTCACCAACAAGAGTGTAAATAAGATCAGGATGTTGAATGATCACCACCCACCTCATCTCCTGCTCCTAAAATCATTCCAAATGTACTGAATGGAACGCCACAATTCCAGAAACATAGTTCCACTTTCCCACAGTTCAGTGCCTGGTTGCTTTTTTCCAGTACAAGCCCATACCTGACATGCTGCTCCAGAGAGTGCTATTATTTTGGGAGTACTTCTCTAGATGGACTGGATATGTGTGTCATCTGTGTCAGTAATGAGTGTAACTTAAAGTGTCCACAAACATTTCGACACATATCAAAATCAGCCTTAATAATCAAACAGAACTAATTCATTAAACAGCAAACATTCATTAAAAAGGTAATGCTGGCTATACCTTGTAGAGTTAGCTGAGATCTATATTGAGGGCACAATAGGAAGAAAATATTAAGCAGGTAGATTTAATGTTATGGCTGATGGGTATTTTGCTGAAGAACCGTTGAAAAGCCTTCTTTAAACCATATATTTAACTTTTAGCTCAATCACTCTCTTACCTACTTCCCCCAGCTGCAAAGAATATAGCTATATTTTGGAGAGGGGAAAAAAACTGAAAGGAAAGGAAAAAGAAAGCATGTCAGCATGTCCCAGAGCCTCCAAGAACTGTTCAAGAATCCCCAGCTGCTCACTCGGGAAACTCATTAGTGGGCTGAAATTCTCACCACCTCACCTAACCTCCAGAAACTGCAGAATTCAGCATTTTTTCAAGATTTTTCCCCCTTTCTTTCCTTCCTACCTATTTGCAGGTTGTCGTTCTTGTTTGTTATTTCATTTTACTGATCACCTCATCTTTTAACTTGGCAAAAAAAAAAAAGAAAAAAGAAAAGATAACAAAATAAAATAATATAACTTTATTAAATGGAGCAAGTGAGTATTTGTATCTTTCCCGTATGGTCTGATATCATGGGATAAATATTTGTTTTTTTTTTATGTCACAAAATGTACATTAACAAAATCCCCATATTGAGAATTTATGGCTACTTAAAAAACCTTGAAACTGACCCTCATTTTAGGCAATCTCGTATGTAGCCATCAACTCCAACCTTCGTCCCAAAGTTTCTTTCAGACGGGACTTCAAAAGATGTAAAGGGGGGTATCTGTTAGTAAAATAGTAAGCTCTCTAAGTAGGGTCAAACTCTTGGGATTGAGTGTCGACAACAGGAAGAGGCTTTATTAGGGTTCATCTCAGAGGCATTAACCAGCTCTAGTCAGCCTAATTGGTCCTCCTCTATGAGGATGAAATGAATAAAGCCATAAAAAAAGTTTTTGTCCGCTTAGATATTAATCGCTCCGAGTAATGAGATGTCAGAGAAATCAGATCATTTCACAGCGGGATGCAAAACCAAAGGAACATATTTTCATATGCCCGTTGGCATGTTCATCTGCGAAATGTCAATTGGGTTCAGAGCAGGGGAGTGCAGTGATTGACTCATTAGCATTAATGGACATATCCCTCACCAAGGGGCTGTGTCAGATGCACCAGTCTTTGCCATGAATCTCTTTCCAAGCTGTTCTACTTTGACTGTAAATTTTTGACTCTACATAATACTCAGTCTTTCTCTCTGTATACTTTCTCCTACACTTTCTTATTCTCTTCCTATTCAGCACCTGGACAGTGAGGTCCAACTAAAGATATTAACAGTATCAGTGTATCAGTGCCACATGTCTTCTATGTTAAAAGCAAAACAGTTAAAAGAAAGCTAATAACAATTAACTGATGTAAGACAGGAGATTTCAATGATTCTAGTTACAAAGATAACCAACTTCCCTTAACTTGAACCAGATTTCACTTGATTCTGACTGGTTATCCATAAATTAGACTCATTTGAGATAAACAGAGCATATCCTGAGAAACAGAAATCTTTTGATTCTCCAGCTTCTGGCTTTCCATTTGCTACCCATCACCTCTCCATCATGACGGAGAACCCCTTTTATGCTTATTTGATATAATAGAAAGTCTAATTCACAAAAGTCTCTCTTGGTTTTCCACTGAAACTCTTATCCATCTCTTTAGCCTAGTTTATCTCCATTCTGGAAAATGGCATCAGCTAGCATCAGCTAATCCTCCATTCACAAACTCAAATGGTCCAGTCTCCTCACCTACACCTGCTCACATCACCACATTACATCCATTCACCAACATGTCCACAGACTTCCTGTAAAATACTGCACAGAATTCAAATTTCTTCTGCTGCTCAATAAAGCTCTTAAATATCTTGCTCCTTATTTGTCTGATCTTTATCTTTACCTACTCTTTTGCACTTTCAGGTCTTTTTCAGCTGAGGTACAATTCTTCCATCCAGCCTCCAAGGATTTGATGAACAAGAATTCTGTTTTGCTCTTTAACTCTGGAACTCAACACTGGCCAAACAGTCAAATTCTCTCTATATTTTAATTGTAATCTTAAAACATATCTCTTCACATTCCTAAATTCACTAACAGTATGCAAATCCCATCATTGAAGGCCATGTAGGGCTGCAAATGGTCAATTATATGTTTAGGCTGACCAGTGGCACACACTTTTTTGCTCTGTTAAGGATGTTTTCTGCTCATTTGCTCAATGTAAAGTATTACAGTTTAATTTATGCTTATAGGATATAGCACCAATATATGCACTGGGACCTGGATCACTTTGTGTATATGGGGGGCGGGGGTGTCTCTGGATGTTTGTAAGCTGGATTACTGGGCTGCTGCTTCCTTCTAGCATTGCTTGGGGCTTTAGAAGGGCCACATTCTGGGGAACTCGCTGCTTGTACATAGCTCAAAAAAGAACATAAGAACAAAAACAGACAGAGAGATGGAACAAAAGAAATGTAGAGAAAGAAAAACCCAGAGGAAAAGCCCAGAATTAACCCATATTTTGATGAATTGTGAAGTTTGATGGTGAATTCCCTCTTAAAGTTAACCTTGCTGAATAAAATTCACCAAATGATAGAATGTCTAAGTGAGACTATGATTTGCATAAACATATTACCGTAATTGGAAAAAAAGTGTGTTCCCTGACAAATATTGCAATGAAATCATGTGAGTGCTCATAAATGCACATTGCTAATGATAGGAAAATATACAGGGTTGGACAATGAAACTGAAACACCTGGTTTTAGACCACAATCATTTATTAGTATGGTGTACTAGGGCCTCCTTTTGCAGCCAATACAGTGTCAATTCGTCTTGGGAATGACATTTTTTGGATACAGTCCGTGTTAGCACCCGAACATCCCTTTCAGACAGCTTCCTCTTGCATCCACTGTTAATCCTGTTGGATGTGGTTTGTCCTTCTTGGTGTTATGCTGACAATTTATGGCTAGTTTTGCAGGGTGGGTGGTGTGACTGCAGTCACATTGTTTTATCTTTTTTAAGCAATGGCAGTAGGTGCTGTCAGTTTACATAAAATGGCATTTTGCGTGTACTGGCATAAGCTTCTCATAAATATAAATTTATGTAAAAATAAATTAAAGTTTAAAATAAATCATATTTATTTTATTTTATTTTATTTAATTGCTTATGAATACATTTTGACGCCCCTATTTAGGTACCCTTTAAATGAAGCATTACCATGTTTGCTATAGTTGTGGAAGAAAAATATTTTTGCATGGCAAAAACTAGAGAAAAAAGCAGAACAGTTATTTTTGAGTATGATTACAGAAAATGTTTGTGACTCATTCCTTAAAGTGAGCCTGAGAGGGGAACCATGCCTAAAAGCATTCCAGTTAAAAGCTGGACATACACAGCCTGGCTCACTTAAAACAGCACCATGCTGTGAAAATACATGAATAGACTCTTTTACCAACTAGTAAAGCCAGAGTGTGTACAATATATATATATATAGATATACATTATATCACATATATTCTATAGATCTTTTTATAGATAATTCTCTCCATTTAAGGCATTGACATAAAATGATTATAAGTATGCAAATGTTGCGTTTGAGCATGTATGCAGTATTTTAATGTCAAATTACAGTAACATTACACTAATTACAACCCTTCTTTTGTCAGGTTTGAACTGAATTGGAGTATTCATATAAGAAATTCAGTTAATGAAATCTACATGGGATCACAATTTGCTTAAAAAGGTTTAATTACAACAATACAGTAGACTGGAATCACGTGTGGTGCTGTCCATGGTGCTGACATCCAAACTACAAGAAAAAAATCCAGTTTCATTTACACTCATGTACTTATGGCATGGTAATGGATGCCAGTTGGATGGGACAGACCATTTCTTAAGTTCTTAACATTCCTCAGTTCACAATATCACGTGTACCACAAATATGTCATTTAAGGCATTACCACTCACATTAGACAACACAGTGGCTGGTAATGGTTGTGACCAGTGGTGTCTAGCTAGAATTGTCTGTGTGAATAGAAAAGCTTCTTTGGTGTAAATAAAATGTAATTTCAGATGTTTTGTTTTGTTATTTATTTGGAACATTTGACACACCAGAGTGTGAGTCAGTTCAGATGTGTGGCCAAGCTTGATGTATTACCAGTGTCTTAAAAAGATAGACCCATCACCTTTTGTGCTGCTAGTGGGGTTAGTTCTGCAGTGCTCTGATACTCACTGTACTGGGCCTACTGATATTCAGTACTCAGTGTGCATCAGACTACTGGTGTTAAAATCTTTTCTGTTTCCCCAAAAGGCTCATTGGTTTTCCTATTTTACAGCAGCTTTGGCTGAGTTTGTGTCAGAAATGGTAAAAATGGACAGAATATCCATTAAACCAGTTTTAATATCCATTAAAATGTGCAAAACTATGTGGTCAGATGCAATGTGCATGATGACTGGACCTGTTATGCAATGCTTGTTTCACAATGAACGTAACACACATAATGTGAGGTGAAATCGGTTTCTGGTTGTCTTACATTGGAATTTATGACTTAAATAAAAACTGTGAAAGTCTACAGCAGCAGTACAACTGTATATTACACTATTACAGTTAATTTGTCATTTAATCTCCAGTAAACCTGTGGGATTAATGAGCAATAGCTCGAGGCATGCTGCTAATGTTAATGCATGTTATATGATGAACCTCAAGTCCATCCTAAATTTATTTAACAATATTATATATTTTTTCATTATTTACATTCTACACAGCTTCTCCAATCTAGCAATAGCTAAAAAAAAGAACAGAGCAGAGTAGCAGAACATGGTAGTAAACTAAATCACTAGATAAGGTAAACATTGCAAAGAGACATCTAGTAGAAGATACTGGGTACAGAACTGGAGCATGAGGACAAGCTGACAAACACCTCATAATCACACTTGTAACATTTGCTAACATTTTCACTTAGTCACATGTTTTCTCTACCACATTTCCTTTTCTCTACTCTAACACCCACACACAGTCACTGGACTGATGTCGCCTCATTTCTAATTAGGTCCAGATCTCACACTAACAGCTCATTGATAAAGCATTGTGCAGCCTCATTGTTTTTTTCTGAGAAGAACCAGTTGGGGCTGAACAGTGACCTTATTCCTTATCTTTATACAGTCAAGGGCCCAAACAGTAAAACACACACACACACACACACACACACACACACACACACACACACACAAACACACACACACACACATTCATTCAATTTTAGTTAATCTCAAACATTTTTAAGAATTCTTGGGACTCCTTGCATTTCTTTGAGTTATGCTCAATTATCACTGTCACTGTCACAGTGTTTGGGATGTTTTTGCAGTTTGGAATGCTATCATTCACCGAAAACTATAAATATTTTTATAACAGAAAGCCACACATGCCAGATATTGTCATTTCAATTAGATCCTGGGGTTCTCAAATATTTCTTCATTTGGAAGAATTCCTCATTTAAATATTTGTATGAATTGACCATGCTTTGATCAAATATGTATTATGAATGTTTTCCAAGTTGAATTACACAAAGATAATTCATCTCATCATAATGATGGTCAGGGTAAGTCTTGCAATTTGTTATGATACATGTATCATATGTATCCATGTGGTACTCTGATCCTGAGTTTCATAAGGACTCTTGTTCTGTAGATTTACATCTTTGTCTGACTTGACAATATTTTAAGTGTTATTTTAAGTATTATTTTAAGTAATGTATATAAATTTATATATATATTTCAAGGCCTCCTGGTTTGATGGTAAGAGACCATCTTTCTATCCTGCAGAAAGGTGAGCGCTGACAACACAAGAAGACTTTTTTTGGATGTTATTCCCAAGCATGTACAGTCATTTATAAATACAAACACTTACACATGTGCAAAAGTTTCTTGTTTTCCAAATAAACCTGAATAGTTTTTAATATAGTAAATTCCTCTAAACCAAAGAGGACAACATGGTAATTTGCATGGAGATCCTGTTGAAAAGCTTGGTGTCCCTGGTGTATGCTTTGATTAAAAGTGTGTACATTTAAAATACTCATCCCCTCTCTGATCCAAATATCCTGCATATTCCATCAGCAACACAGACATAGTTTAATATGTGAAAGCTTGATAAATATCAGAGCCTAGCAGGAGAGGAGATGAAAAAGGAAACAGTAAGGGTGTGTGTGTATGTGTGTGTGTGTGTGTGTGTGTGTGTGTGTGTGTGTGTGTGTAGGTGAGTGTGTATTGGGTGGATGGGGAGTAATATAATCTAGTCTGACACTGGCTATCTAAGAGAAAATGAATAGCAGAAAAAAATCAAGACTTCGCTCTCTCTCTCTCTCTCTCTCTCTCTCTCTCTCTCTCTCTCTCCTCTCTCTCTCTCTCTCTCTCTCTCTCTCTCTCTCTCTCTCTCCTCTGCACCCCACACCTGATTTACATTTTGAAAACACTGGCATTCATTAATTAAAATACAAAGTAGCAGTTTTTGTGTGGCTGAGAAAGGAAACTCTTAGTGTGATTTGCCCTGCTGAACCAGCCTTAGGGTTCTCCATGCTCTGTCTAGTGTGTATGCATGCATGTGTGAGTTCCAGTCAACCTATGCGTTTCTGCTGGCTGCATATTTGAATCATAATTGTGCAGTACTGCATTATTCTGTTATTTTGTGAGATAATATATTGGAGCAGACAGGGGTGTGTGTGTGTGTGTGTGTGTGTGTGTGTGTGTGTGTGTGTCTGCTTCCTTGAGAAATAAAGTGAATTTTTGAATGTTTGTGGACACCCTTCTAATGAACATATTCAGCTACTTTTAGTTACCCCTACTGCTGACACAGATGTGCAAATGCACACACACACACACACACACACACACACACACACACACACACACACACACACACACACACACACACAGCTTGTCTAGTCCTTGTAGAGAAGTACTGCCAATAGAATCACACTCTCTGGAGGATGACTCTCTGCATCATGTCTAACCTTTTAGAACCTTAGGTGAATTTTGTTGGATGTTTTTGTAGTTTGAATACAAAAAATATTAGAATGTATTAATAGTAGACAGTCACACATGCCAGATATTGTTCAGGAGATTAATTAAAATAATATAAAGAATTTAAATATTTGAATGATTTTAACCATTTGTAATACCACCAACCTTTGTAATCATTTTTTGCTTATGACGACTAAAATAATTTCACATATGATAATAAGTTCATCCAGAGTGTTTCTGAGCTGAAAATGCAATACTTTTGATGAGTAATTTGTAATGATTAGATTGACAAGGATATTTATAAAAATATGTTCTTCAAAATACTTGACAGTATAACAGTACAACCTGTACAACATCCTTTATTATTTTTATTATTTATGTATCAGTATTCCACATAGTGAGGACTTATATTCTGAAATCTGTGAGCAAAAAAAGCCCCTGCTTTACTTCAGTATCTGAATACGGGCATTATCAGCCCCACCCTCTCGCTGATCGGACAGAGCAGTAAACACGCACTGTTTCCAACTTCAGGGTAAGTCTAAAGTTTTCAAGAGGACAAATAGACAAAGATCAGGACTTCCGAAACGATGTGTTTTGGACACGTGTATCCAAAGCTGAATTATTTTTGGCAAAATAAAAAGTGTGTTTGCTAAACCAAACACAGCATTCATGCACAATAACCTCATAACAACTGTGAAGCATGGGGGTGGAAATGTCGTGGTTTGGGGCTGCTTTGCTGCAGCAAGTGTTAGAGAGCACTCTATCTTAGAAACCACTATGAAATATTTATTGTATTAGAGGGATCATGAGGGAAATGAATGACTACCTGTACAAGATATGGTGAAGCCTCACATAACTAGAAAGAATCTTGTATGGGAGTGTTTGTGGGTGTGCCCGTAAAAAGTTAACTTGTATTGGTCGGTCATCTGCACTATTGTACACACTCACTACGTTATGTGTATATATTCTTGCACACATGCATTTGGCAGACTGTGGTGTTGATACAAACTGGCTGTACACCTCTTTATCTCTGTCTCTGTCTCTGTCTCTCTCTCTCACTCCACACACACACACACACACACACACTCACACACACACACACACACACACACATTGATGCCCTAGGGAACGATGTCACAGGCGGTGAGTGGGTGGGGTGCAGGGGTTGGTGAGGTGATGGTTTGAGCGAGAGACTTGTTCTGTAAACTTTGCTTTCGAGCTGCACAGGTGGAGCCTGACACTGTGGAGGCTTAACATGGATGATACAAAGCGGCTCTGACTGGGGCCATAATCAGAATGCACAATGAAAGATTTAAAAGCTTGCTTCCTCTAACCTTTCGCAAGGTTTATTTAGTAGCAGCGTTTAAAATTCTGCTGCACCTCAACTGGATGCTTAATGAAAATCAGCTCAGGTTGAGGACAGTGTTTGAATGAGAGTAGAATGGGGGAGAGAAAAGAGAGGAAAAAAGGAGAGGTGAACCCGCATTTCCTGCCACTGTTGAACTGAAATGGCTTCCATCTCTCAAATGCGGTTACATTAAAAGCACTGATTATTTTTCCTATTTAAATATCTTGTGGAAATTAGTTTGAATTTGACTTCCTTTGATTAGTGTGTGGGCCTCTTCTGAGCTTCATTACATTAAAAACTCAAAATGATTAGTGATGGAATAAAGGAGATTCTCAAAAAAAAAAAAAAAAGCTTGAGCAGGATCCTTTAAATGGTACAAGGGTTTCACATTCTCCTTTACAGATTTTTGTGGAAAAGGACAATTACAGAGCCCAGAACTTGCAGATTTTTTATGGATTAACTGCATATTCACACTTTGAAAAAAAAAATTCACAGAAGCTGACTCTCAGTTGACCATCCTCCCCACATCATACCCTGTACGATGGCAGTCTGTCAACCATTAGCCATTAGAGCTGGGGAGACCTGAAGCTTTGCTTGGAGTCACTGTACTTAACCATGTTACACAAGGCAACAGTTCAGAAAGATGCAGTAGCTGGCCTTACATGTATCAGAAGAAGCATGTGTCGGAAGCATTGTATGTGATAGGGGGAGAGTCGTAACAAATTTGGGGGACATTTTTGATACATTTTTAAATAAGTAAATGAGTTATTGGAATTAAATAACATTTTACATAAAAAATTACTTTTAACATTTAACCTTTTCAGGGTTGTGAACTGGACAAGGCAGGTAAAATAATTAGGGGTTGAGGATTTAATGACAAAGAAAACAAACAAACCATGAAACAAACAATAATACTATAAACACAGGATACAAGAACACAAATCTAGACAAAAAAGAAACACCACAGCTAACAGACTTGGTGTCAAGTGCGAGCAGACAGAACAAGGACGAGGGTGTGGAGCTAACCGCTGGGGTTATGATTTAATTAAAAACAAACAGTACAAAACAAATGAAACAAACTGAACTACTAAGCAAATGACTGACTAAAACATAACAGAAAACAAACCAAACAAGCTGGCTTACTCTCACAAGTTGGAAAACAAAGCCAGCCGGCAAAAAAAAAACCATGACGGAAACAAAGAATCAGTGACTACATACACTGTTAGCATAACAGTGGACTGACGAACAGACCGAGCAAAGGGTGCTTAAATACAACCTTGACATAGACAGCACCTGGGACATGATGGAGGGGCAGTGTTACAAATCGAACACAAATGGGAATGGGCAGAGCAAGGGGGGAGACAAGGACAAAAACAAACAACCCATGTGCTTAGGAGCACATGGAGAAACTAACAACAACCACAACAACAAGACAGGAAGACAGAGGTAAATTGGACTGATAGAGGGCAGACATGACACTTAGTAACAAACTGCCATGACCTCACACAAGAAGGAAACAAAAGGACTGACAAAGACAAGCTGAGACAAAGGGTCTTAAATACAAACACAACGTTGACCATACCTGGGACATGAAAACAAGGGGCAGGGTTACAAGACACAGCTTGTAAGGGGCGAAGCAAGGGAGGAGACAAGGACCAAAACACACACAACTCATTTGCTTAGGAGCACATAGGGAGAAACAACAACTAGGACAAGACAGGAAGACAGAGGTCAACAGGACTGACATGTGACACTTATGGACATTTAATCTTCATTTTAACAAAATTGAGATATGGAGGTAATATAAGTAAACAACTAAAACCAAAGAAATGTCTTTATTTTAATTATTTGTAAAATATAATTATTAGAAATGCAATTTTCTTGAAGAAAAAGTTTGGACAAACCACATTTATTACTACTTAAATGCCTATTTATCTGACGTATTTTAGTCAAAGAAAGGAAATGTAACTATTATTAAGACATAGGAATTGTGCTAATGTTTTTCCTGAAAGTACATTTCTATTAATTCCATTTTGCAAATGATTTTTAAAATATATATTTATATGTTTAGTGTCCTTCATTATCACTAGCAATAAAACCAACTCATATGTAGTGGCTCTCCAAGTCATCAAACCAGCAGTTGAGGGACAGTGCATGCTCACACTAAAAAGTAGGATTGAAGTGCTCTCCATAAGGCCTCCATACTCCATACTCCACTTTATATTTTAATATGATGATTTCAGAAAATCTCAAAAAATGTTTAACTCTTAGAACCCAAAATACAAGACTATTTTCTAGGCTTCAAACCTACATGATACAAATAGGAAACTGCAAGGTCCTGTCGAACCATGACAATTGTTTTGATGTTATGGCACATCATAATGTAAGTAATCAGTTTGATTCAATTTACATGTTTTTCAGCGTTTAATACCAAATACAAAGCCATTCAGAGCATGTTTACTGTTCTGTCCATGTGTGAAAAGTATATTGAGTATCTTGTTATTATAAATAGCTTTGTCCAATCTAACCGTACAAATAACCTTAATCCTCAAAGTTATTGCATCATTTTAGCTCAGACCACTCTAGTTATCCAATATCCTCCAGGCTTTCTGAGGTGTGAACTGTTTTAAATATCCTCTAAGCAAAATAAAAACCAATATTTAGCCATGAAGTATGGTCAGTCTCTTATCACTTTGTCCTGAATAAGATGCAGTGGATCAGAAACTTCTACCTGGAATCATCGAGCACAAGGCAGGAATACCCCTGGACAGGGGCCAGTTTATCACAGACACACACACACACACACACACACACACACACACACACACACACACACACACACACACACACACAGACACACACACTGAGAACACACACATACAAAACACACACACACAAAGCCTAAAAACATGTTCACATTTATAAAAATGATTAAAAGAAATGACTGAAACCCCAATGCTGTCATGATATCAAGACCATGGCCAAACCCCAGAGACTTGTGTATTTGTCAAAAAATCAGGCAACCACAATTTGCCTCACTATAGAATATTATGAATTCAGCCTGTTACCCAATACTGTAAGCAAAGACAATATATTGCATTATTTTCTTCATTGAAATTTAAGAAAACTGTAATAGTATAAAATCATACCATATGCAGCAGAACATTACTACTATATAATTGATTTGTATCTAATTCTTTATTATTGTCATATCCCCAAAATTCTTCAGTATATCAGTAATACATGCTCAAAATGAATGACATGTAAAAATTAACTCAATGTCATCATTCAAAGATACTAAGGATGCTTTGCCAATCTTAATCAGCATTCAACAAAAACACCAGCAGAAGCCCGGCTTCCTCTGTGCCGGAAGCGACCATCCACCTGGAGGACTGTATGAGCACAGAGGGTGGGGTGTTCTGAAGAACAGTGTGCTTAATCCACATCTGAATATACATTCATTCACACACATACAGCACAGATAGAATCGCGATAACCACCAAGCTGTGTTCCAGTGCACTGATTCAGGGAGGAAACAAAAAGGTCTTCTGTGGCATGACAGTAAAGAGCCATTTTGGGACCTTTCAACGTTTCTTTAAAGAACCAAAAATGTGAATGTGGGAAGTATATTTTCAGTCAGTTAAATAAACTTTCACCTAATGTGAAAGTTCTGTACCAATCAAGGATTTCTATCCAGAACCATATGTTCCAAATACAACACAAATATGTTAGCCATACCCTACTCCTGTTTATGAGTAGCCTAGAAAAGAGTCTCAAACTAAGTGATAATTAGATGCATTCTGTGCCTACATGCATAAGGACCGCATGGGGGACCACATGCATAATTACAAAGACTGATTTTTCAGTTATGACAGTGTTACAGTTAATGAAGATTACAAAAGATGAGGAGTCTTCTCTGAGGCTACTTCAAACTGCATTTCTAAACCGTCTAGGTCAGCAAGGCATCCCACAGATGTTCCCCACAGATCACAACCATCTGCCCTGCGTGGAGATAAGCGTCCACCCTCATACATCATTACCACTTACCCAGAAGAAACAGTCTTGTGTCAGCATCCATGATGTCTTTTTAACTTCTGCAGCCCCACTACCAACAGTAATGAAGACAGGGACCTCCAGTCTTATTCAAAATGCATTAGGACAATAACAGCTCCACAACAGGCCTAATTCTATTTTGTTTGATTGTTTGTTTTTTTCTCTCATCCTAGCCTTTCTTTCTTTCTTTCTTTCTTTCTTTCTTTCTTTCTTTCTTTCTTTCTTTCTTTCTTTCTTTCTTTCTTTCTTTCTTTCTTTCCGCACTGCAAACTCTTTGATCATTCACACACCCAGCCCTTATGACTCGGAGCCACATTATGGATTCTAAACCAATCTTCCTGGTCCTCCACCTTTGCTTGTCACCAGATAATTACAATACAAACAGAATGCTGCATTCTGTTTGTGTTGTGAATGGTGAAAGAGTAGAAAAAAAGGAAACTGGGGTTTGATGGAAAAGGGGGCTAATTACCATGCAGTGCTGTGCCATTCAGACGCCCCTGCCTTTTCCTTAATCCCCGGCCCTCTACCATCTGGCCCGCTCCCACTTCTTTATATGTCATTAATAGAACAAAACCGTTTTTTAAAGGGCTACACATGTCAGACGGCCGTTTTCCCACCACCGCGGCCCCTGCTCAGGAGACCAAATAAAAGAAGAACCAATTATGGCTTGGTGGTAACTGTGTGCAATGTTGAAAACACACGCACTGTGCTATCTGAGGCATGTTAACACATAGCTGGATTTGTTTGTGCCAGGCTGCAAATTTCTGGCACAACAATTGCGGACCATGATGCAATCTATTGGTCTGCAGGAACTGGGATGTTTAAAGAATAGTTTGTAAAACTAATAAAGAGACATGACATGTTAGGGTACAACTACTCTGATTGTACAATGGAGAGGCCAAATGTAGAGGGGGCAGCATACAGCTCTTTGTCTTAAAGATGCCATAAAATGCCAAACTATTTTTATTGATGTAGTTGAATAACATGAATTTGATATATTGACATGAAACAAGGTTGATTCCTCCTTCAAATGGTGGTATAAGCAAAACAGGGCAGGGACTGAAAAACAGGTGGACAGGTGGAGTCCCAGTGGCCGCTCCCCACCCCCCTTTTGTTACCTTATATATATCTGTTTTGTCAACTGTTCAACCAGTTACACACAAACAATAACAACGTAGCACCATTTCAATTGAAATTAAATTGCATTCATTACTAAAATATAATTAAACTTTGTTGTAGAAAATGCACGTCCATAAATTTGTATATCTGTATTTATTTTCAGCATTAGTGTGCTTTGTTTGAAAATGAACGTGTACTGTAGTACACCCAAAGTGCATGCAAACAGCTAAAAACAAATAAATAAAACACCTAAGCAAAACTGATCAATACCACTTGTTAAATATAAATGTAATTGAACATTAGTTCAGTCACTCAAAACACCTTTCCAGCAACTAGTTTATCATTAACATAAAATAGTGGATCTTTTAAAATTGTATGGAAAAACTTCTAGAATTGATTGTGATGAGGTCTGCTCTCTTTTTCTGGCTTTGTCTTTACAGCATTTCATCATGCCAGTACTCATCTTCATTTCTTCAAGTGGTTGTTCACAGCAACACAACTATCACCCACTTGTGCATTTTTTCTTGACAGCTTTGTTGCTTAAACTATTATAATATTGGCTGCAAGTGTCATTTCATGTCTCCTCAATTGTATGTTGACAAAACTCATAGAACATCAACTGACTATCAAACTGGAAGCAAATCAGCAGTTAATTTTTTATATATAATCTGAGAAAGTCAAACCCAGGGTAGGATGTGGGGTCATGGGTAAAAGCTATCCCAGTTACAGGTTTTCAAATAGTTAACAAATTACGCTGAGAGGACACAATGAGAGCACATCAAACACTATATATGAACCAGTCAATCAAATAACTTTTGCATAGCATTTGTTTTTACAAGCTGTCTGTAAAAGGAAAATAAGTATGTTTCAAGGCAAAATAACAGGGCTGTTTTCCTCAACCAAAGAGAGTGCATGGTTTCAAATAACAACACAAAACAAAGTCAAAACAAAAGGCAAATTGACTTTCTTTACAGTGCTTTCTGCCACATAATACAAATAAAAGATGTACATGTGTAAATGTACAGTGATCAAACATAACATGGCCAATTCATCTCTACAGTAACTGTCAATTTTATCAGCTCACAGATCATGCAGGAGCACTTTGTTGTTCTATAATTACAGACTGTAGTTCATTTATTTCTCAGTATAATTTGTAAGCTTAATTTCACCCTGATCTTCAATTGTCAGGACCTTATAAGACCACTAAAGAGCAACATTGCAGTGACATTGACATGGTGGTGGTATGTTTGTGTGTGTTGTGCTGGTATAGGTTAGTAGTTTCCAGAATACAGAAGTGCTGCTCATTCTCACTGTCCTCTCTATTAGAAGCTGCTACCTAGTTGGCCCACCTTGTAGATGTAAAGTCATCAACAGAAGCCCATCTGTTTCTTCACAGTTTGTGTTGTCTGAGAATGACCCAGCATCTAAATAACTTTGCCCTTTGATGGTCCTGCAGGGTCCTGACCACTGGAAGTACCAAGGGTGAAAAGGAGGCTAAACAAGTATGCAGAGAAGCAAATGGAATACAGTCTGTAATTATAGAATGTGAAAGTATCCCAGTCATCATAATGGTATGACTGATCAGTGTATATATGATGTGGCAATGTTGACCCCAGAAACAGCACACAATTGGTGAGATCACTTGATTTGGAATTTCTTTTTTCCTCAGTCCTGGGTGTGAGGCTGTTTCAGAAATAATAGATGGATGTGGTTAAAGTCTGTTTTCCTAGTGAATGCTGCTGTAAGCAGTAAAAGCTGGAGGCTCTGTGCTCTTTTTGTTGCCACAGAAAGCCTTGTGTCTTGTCACCAAGGAGAGGTTTCCAACAGTTAGAATCTATTATAGGGAATGCCTCATGATCCACTGCTTTCCTGCTGTGCTTCCAAATGTAGGGGCAATGTTCTTTTGGTGAGGCAACTATTCTGTATGTTTGCAATAAAGTTAAACTATGGTGGTCAATTAAAAACAAATAAATAAAATAAATAAAAAACTATTTACAGGTTCCAAAACACTCACAACTGTTTTACAAACATGAGGCCTCATTCACCTTTATTTCCCTAAGAATTTATACTGAGAAAAGTCCTCACAAAAAGTCAGAGTCATCCCCATGGAAACCCACCCTGGCTAGCTCGAGCTGATTAATATGTTTAAATTGGTTTACCAGTTTAGATCTTGACCAGCATAGGGCCAATATTTTGATTTAAGGTTATATGGATCAACTTCAAAAAGCTAGTCAACCGTTATGACCAAGCTTGATCAAGCTGGGGAACCAGCATGACCAGCACAACCAAGCTAGATAACAAGCATAATGAGCATAACCAGCAAGACCTAGCTCGACAACCAACATGACCAGCATGACTATGTTTGACAACCAGAATGACCAGCATCACCACACTAGTCTAGCAGCATAACCAAGCATGATGAAAATCAAATGCAACATAGACAGTGCAGGTCAGGAGCCAGTTAACCAGCTAGTTTATCAGTATAGAGTATGTTTCCACTTGGTGGACCAATGTTTCAACTTAGCTGACCCAGCTGACTGAACACAAAACACTGGTGCTCATTGGAATCATCTTTAAAAAAAACACTAAATAAACAAATAAATAGTCTTCATAAACATATTGATTTTTATAACACTTGGTAAATGCAGCCCATGTTTATTATTATTATTATTATTATTATTATTATTATTATTATCGTTATTATTATCGTTATTGTGTGTGTGTGTGTGTGTATTATTATTATTATTATTTAAAAGAAACCAATAGGTTTTGTATGGTATAAATCAATGAACCCTTTATAGAGTAGTTGGACTGCCCAGGATTCACAGGACGGTTTATGGGCTGCTAATACAGGCTTACTGAACATGTTACATTTTCAAAGATCAGTTTGCATTTCTCTCATGCTTCTCTTGTTAGTAAATTCCTACTGATGTAGAAAAGTTGTAACATTCCCTTTGGTGAGAACACGCTGTATGCATTGTACATTTGTAATATATTCAAAGCACGGTGGTCAACTGAATACAAATTCTGAATGTTTAAAAGCAACAGTGCTCACCTATGCAAATCCTGGTTCAAAGGTATCAATAATCTTCTTTTTCATTTGCTGGAGTTTTTCTAATTTAGGCAGAAACTATTCCTTTTAACTTACATTTCGCGTGCCTCTGTATTTCATCTACTCCACTGTTTGAGATTTTCACTCCTGACATTTGTGTCTTTTGGCTTGTTTATAGCGGAATACTAGAAACAGAGTTTACCCATCAAATATCTCTTTAGAATAAATGCCTCAGAGCTTATTTTCAGGCGGTGTACCTAGCCAGAGAGATTAGAGAGAGAGGAATCTTCAAACAAATGGAGAGTGAGATAGAGACAGATAGAGAGAAAAGAGAGAAATGAGAGCAGGCGTATCGCTGTGGCTCATCAGCTCAAGACCTCACGTGGTTTGCTGAACTTCTATCTCACCATGACTTGGAAATAAGTCCCCAATGGCATAGTGATAATGAGCTTTAAGATTTTTTTCAAGATGTGAGATTTCTTCCTTTCTCTTTTGCCTCTCTGCGCTTGCTCCTACACACACACACACACACACACACACACACACACACACAGCCACTGTAGTTGAGTGAGTGTGCTAATAACACTTTTCCCTTGTCTCTACCAATGGAAAATATACATGGTTCTTAGACCTGCATTGCTTTGAAGATCTAATGTATGGCTACATTTGGAGTCAGTATAACCTATATATATATATATATATATATATATATATATATATATATATATATATATATATATATATATATATATATATATATATATATATATAAATAACGTCAAAGTCAATTATAATATCCCAATCCTTGGTGTACTCATAATATGCATGCCAGATAATTTTATACAGACACACACACACACACACACACACACACACACACACACAATCACTCACAGATCCCAGATGCCTTCACTTGATAACATTTTTGTACTATGTGTGTTTCTTCTGTGTTTTGCACTCGTGTAAATGGATTTCATAGGATTCACAAGATACTTTATGTGGTGCTAAAATGTGATACTTCAAAGTGTTATATCTTTGCATTTTCACAGTGTAAACACTATTGTATGGTAGTAATCACTTGCAATCATTTGTTTATCAGCTATTAAATCAAGTTACAATAACATAACTCAGTAAACCTTAAACCTTTTTGTGCAGTAGTAGCAATGTGCAGCCAGTTAATTGTCAGTTATTAGACTGATGAATCATAATAAAGCACAAACCTATTATGTAGTAGTAATGTGCAGCCACTTAATTATCCAGTACAACATCCTATATCATCCATATTTATGTAAAAAAAAAAATCTGCATTTTCAAATGTATGTACATATGTACATTCTGTGATCTCTTGTGATTCACCATAGCCTCCTTGCCACTGGTGGTGCAGTTTTGCCAAATGCACACAACCCATTCTTTAATGCACACAAAGTATAATGATGGATACAATGCTCAGAATCCATTTACTATTTAGTTACATAAGTACAAATTTATGTTGAGCATAGTCTTGAACTGAACCTCATGCTGCTGTATAGATATACATACGCATTCACATGCATTGGCCTGCTTGCAAAATTGTGTAAATTTACATTTGTCTTATAGGAAACTGCTGTGTTATATCAGTATCTGTTACTACATTGATAATAATAATAAATACATTATAAGGAAATAATGCATGTATACACCCAAAATAAAGTATTACCAAAAGTCTGACTGTCATTAGTAGAGTTGATCAATAGTAGATAGAATATTTTGCATCTCTTATATTAAGATTAGTTCATCAGCTGATTAGCTGTCCTCTAATACAGTGTTTCTCAGCCCTGGTCCTGGAGGCACCCCTGGCCTGCATCCCTGCATTATCCTACTCCACACCTGATTCAACTAATCAGCCTGATAATAGGCTCCAAGTTGCATAGGGTGTGTGAAGCTTTCGCGATGTGGGGCAGGAATTGCCTCTAAAACCAGTGTGTTAACAAATAATGCTCTAATAGAAAACTTACTGAAAAATTATCAGTTGAGTGAAAACTAAAGTGGAACAAATAACCTTATTTGCAGTAACTGCTGTTTAACAGTAACATTCCAGTAGTAAATACCAGAATCAGCCCTCTGTTACTCCAGCCCTGTTGTAATATACCATACAAAATACAATAAAGAACAAGAAACAAGCAGATGTGAGGTTTTGATATATATTTTAATCCACATTCACGAACCACAATTTTTAAATATTCAGTAAAAAATCAAATAGTACATCAAGCACACACACACACACACACACACACACACACACACACACACACACATGCAGAGAGAGAGAGAGAGAGAGAGATTCAAAGTTCAGCCCAATCCATACAAACATTCCTGGCAATCAAGTGATTGCATAATGCATTGCATCTCATAAGGCGATTTAAATGCAGTCATTGTGGTTTTTTTTTTGTTCTCACTCTGAAAAAGGTTATTAAAACAGGCTCTGAATATTCAGAAGGTTGTCATATGCAAAACATAACACATTCATTGGATAAACACAAATCAGCCTCTCTGCCTCACAATCAATTTCACTGGATGCAAATAAGGGAAGAAGGTCACCTTGTGATGCAGGGATGGCTGTCTTTCCCAGTCTATACCACACACTTTTCCCCGATTCCTGCCCGATAGTAATGTGAAGTTCTCTCCCCGAACCATGTTAATCAGATGATGACAGATATTTGACAGCCTGAAGAGTCGCAAAGCCTATACGGTATCACGATGGGTGCAGGCTAAATTTGTCAGCAAATGGTGTTATGCCAGTAGCCTACCAAAGGTGTAGCTATATATATATATATATATATATATATATATATATATATATATATATATATATATATATATATATATATATATATATATGTGTGTGTGTGTGTGTGTGTGTGTGTGTGTGTGTGTATGTGTTTGGGTTGTTTATTTATTTTTGTTTTAGTATTTGGTTTTGGGCGGGGGCTATTTGTTGTTTTTGGCCAAACCATATTCACTCATGCTCAGGCAAAAGCCACAAGCTAGTTTAAATATTCTTATACACTAAACACATGCTAAGTTCTTGTCAAACAGGGATAGACGTATGCAAGAAACCTGAGAATATCTCTGAGACCTTCTGCATAGAGCGGGAAAATACAATATTTAAATACACAAGATATAAATACAAAAAAAAAAAACATAAGAATCGAAAAGGCTTTAGCTCTTTGATTTCTGCCAAATCTTACTAAGTTCAGACTTTGTTAGGAGTAAGAAATATAATTAAAGTTATATATTGCAAAAATGTTGTGTTTTATGTGATACGCATGGGTTTAGTAATATACTCACACTGTTTTCAAAAAGAAAAGGTTCTTCTGAAAACCAGAAGTCCTCTAAAATATATATTTTGTATAATGAAATAAGTAGCAAAGGTCTTTAAACCTTTGAAAAAGGTTCTGTACATTCACTTACTCTTTAGAAAAGTGCATCTTTAAAGAACCTTTCATTTGAAAACTTTATCATAGGCAGCACATGCTTTATTGATGCATTGATTCCAAAAGTCCTTTTGACACTTTTATTTTAAGTGTTTAGAGAACTATATCACAGCCAGATACCACACTCTCACGGCATCCTTTATATCTTCACCCGAGCTGTTGAGAGACACTTCAATTGAATTTCAATTGATGCCAAAAATCATCATCTTCTGTCTCATTCTGGTGAACCACTGTGTCAATATTAACCCTGTATGTGTTTGTCCTGCAGGGAAACGGCTTGCTTGAATATTACAGGAAATTAAAAATTCACTCAGACCTACTTAGAAATGGCACGAGCCTCCAGAAGGTAGAAAATAATGCAGCAAGTGGAGGAACAAGAAAAAAACTTTAAGAAAAAAAAAACAGCATGACTTGATTAATTGCTTCAGGGAGGACAGATGAGATTTGTCAGGAGAAAAAATGAAAAAAAAAAAAATCAACTTAAAAAAGCAAATGACCATTATTGTCGCTCTAACAGTGGTCTAACAGCCCTATGATCTGAGGATCGCAGGTTCAACAAGCAGGTAACACAGTTTGACAGTGGCAGCTGAAGTTTGAAAGCAAAAAGTGACCATGTTCTCCTCCACATCACACCCGGTAGCCCAGCAAATGGTAGGTAACCCAACAGATTAAAAAATAAATAAATAAATAAATAAATAAATAAATTAATAAATAAATAAATAATAGCAAGAAAGAAAACAAAACGAAGCAAATTACACTTCCCAACTATAGGACAATTCCAGGAACAAGAAATACAAATTCTTAATGATGCTGCTTTCATTTCAACTGATCTTAAGTCTTCTCACCAAACCCACCTGTAAAACTTTTATTATGAAATAGAAGTGAAAGAAAAAAGTCATTTCTTTTAAATGGTCATTTTTTTCACCAAAGCGTTTTTACAGATGTTCAAGTTCAGAACTGTAATGGAGTAAGCGTTAACGGCAAGTGGGAAGAACGCTTCTAGCTAGAGGAAGAAAACGCGAGAGGAACCCAAAAGGTATAAAAAAAGGGTCAAATACGGGGAAGAACCAATTTAAGCATAGCTGACAGCAGAGACATTATAAAATATGGGGACTGGATCACTGGCTGAAATATGAATTGGAATGCTCAATATGGAGGCTGTATTATAAAATTCCTGCACCTAAATTGTGATAAATGTGGAAGTGGAATGTGTGGATGTGTGGATGTGGAAGGCCACCACGTAGGCCACTTGAATACTGAGTTAGAACTTAAGACTCGTCCCCCTTCAGTTATGTTTCTGCAGGAACCAACACTTAAATTGAGAACTTTTTAAAGCTCTGAAATGAAAGCTAAGATGGCATTTGTTTGTACTGATATAGCAAAATATTAGTTATTATAGAAACCATTTATTCAGTCATATAAGTGTATAATATTAATGAAGGGTTATTAAAACTAAAAAGAAAATCACACTCAAGCATCTAAGTTCTTGTCATTCGTTTTTAACCTTTAGAACCCTAGGCCAATTCTGTAGGATGTTTTCATCATTTGAAGTACTTTATTGTGCCCAAAGGTGGCTTCCAAAGTGGATGGGAGTGGAAAAAAGGACAAGGATATTTTAGAATATCTAGTTCTTCAAATATGACAGTTTCCCATAAAACAGAAAAAAACATTGTCCTTTATTATTTTGTTATGTTCATATGCATTATTATCCCTTCTCAGGACTTTTATTCTAAATTTGGAAAAAAGTGGGCAAATAGCCCATTCTTTCTCATTTTCCTTGGTGATGTTATTAGTCTCACTGCCTCTAACTGATCAGCTGAAGTCTGCATTGAGGACTACATGCATGTATGCATGGACAGAGCAGTAGAATGTACTGGAAGGCTCATTTGGCATTTAAATTGGGGTTTAATTTAGTTGGAAACCAGTGAATTTTAACTGTTTTCCAAGACGGATAACTTACTGTGTTGTCTTCATCAGAATTTGGAAAAAAAAATAAGGATAGACTTCTGGTTTGTTATTATGTGTGTGTCATGTCTGTAGGTTACTCTCATCCTGAGATATGAAGCATAGAAACTGGCAAGTAACTGCATGCAAAATGCAAATCTCCCGGAGTTGTAAGTGTTAAAGATTATTCAGTGAATAGTTCTTTAGTAAACCAAAAGTGATTTCTGGAACAACCACACTGCATCTGGAACATATTCAAAGTATTTCACTTTTTGCACATTTTATGTTACAGCCTTAGTCTAAAATTTAATACAGTGTTTGTTCCTCCACCCGACTAGTCTCATAGTTCCTGCTGCAGGCAAACATCCCCACAGCATGGAGCTGCCACCACCATGCTTTGGGACCTTCAATGCAGCAGAAATCTTTCTGAACACTTCCCCAGATTTGTGTATCAATACAATCCTTGCTTGGAGGTCTACAGGCAATTCTTTAGACTTCATGGGTTGTTTTTTGCTTTGACATACAACAGAAACTAGGACCTTGTGTATCGATTAAATTGACCACAGGTGTACTCCAATAAAAGCTGTAAAACATCAGGGGAAAAAAAAAATGGTCCATTTTGGAATAAGGCAGTAGCACTTAACAAAATGTACAGAAAGAGTGAGAAGCCCTGTGAATAACTTCTCATTTGGCACCTTTGTTTGAAAGTGTCACAGGCAGCAAAAGCAGTTTTGTGGAAAAAGGAGATCCACAACTCACAGTGAGAAGAAAACATTCAGGGTTAAAACCAAAAAAGACAAAATACACTAGCAAGAAAGAAATGAAAACTATAGGGAACAATTTGAGGCACATTTAAATACATGAAGAATAATTACATCAGGCAAGACAGTCAGAACTCGGAGACGCTGATCTGAGATAAGGGCTGTCAGGGCGTAATATTAATGTGACTGTCATTGAATTCTGAAATGGAGTTTGTAAAATACACAGGGAGAGCCAGGCAGTGTGACAGAAAGTGTGTAATGACATGAGTCTAGCAAACTATCAGTTTATTTCTGTGAGAAATGGATCTGGTTGATTGGCAACTGTTCTAAATATCTAAAAAGAGTGAAATAGATAGAAAATGAAGAAGATTGCAGTGAAGACTGAGAAATATGGCTTGAAGTGATTTTATCACACACTGTATTCATGGGGGTCTTTGGTTCAAACTCTGCTCAGAATAAATCCTTAAACTGGTGACCTGGAGCAGTGTTGGGTGATGCCTGTTAGATTGATGGGATTTACAAGAAAAAAAAGTGAAGAGGCTGACTTCAATGTAGTAAAAGCCTGCTGCGGTGATTACATGTGATGAAAATGCTGAGGTAAGTTTGACCAAGCACAAGATATTATATGTACATTATGTATTCCATGCCCTTTCATGCCTATCCTCCATCCATCCATCCATCCATCCATCCATCCATCCATCCATCTACCTATCGCAGTTCACCTTCAATAGGGAAAATGACTAAAAGCATACTGCTAAAACAACACTCTAGTGGTTTAAAGCTAAACATGAAAATGTACTGCTGGAGCCCAGAACTTAATCCAATTGAGAATCTTGCCAGCAGAAAGAATAAACAAAAATGTGGCAAACGATGTGGCAAACGACTTTGCAGCTGTATTGTCCAAGTGGCATATATATATAAATTATCCATTTTAGCTGAAAAATGCAAATTGGCTCCAGAGATGTTCAATCGGGTTCAAGTCATGGCTCTGGATGGGCCACTCAAGGACGTTCATGGAGTTGTCCTGAAGCCAGTCCTTTGTTATCTTGGCTGTGTGCTTAGGGTCATTGTCCTGTTGGAAGCTAAATGTTCATCCCAGTCTGAGGGCTTAGATAATTTTGTTTCTCATGGTCTAAGAGTGCTTTAGGTAACTTTTGGCGGACACCAGATGAGCTGTCATGTGCTTTTACTGATGAAGTGGTTTCCGTCTGGCCACTCTACCATACAAACCTGATTGGTGGAGTGCTGCAGCGATGGTTGACCTTCTGGAGGACTCTCCTCTCTTCACAGAGCGACGTTGAACATTGGATTCTTGATCATCTCCCTGATTAAGGCCCTTCTATCATAGTCACTCAGTTTGCCTGGAGCAGCCAGCTCTAGGAACAGTAGTCACTGTTGGTTCAAAACCTTTTTCCATTTATGGACAGTGGAAGCCACTGTGGTCATTAGGACCTTCTCCCAGTGCAGCAAATTTTTTCCTTTGTGCACCCTTCCCAAGATTTGTGTCTCAATACAATCCTGTCTCAGAGGTCTAAAGACAATTTTTAGGCTTCATGGCTAGGTTTGTGCTCTGACATGCACTGTCTATTATGAGACGTTTATAAACAGGTGTGTTCCTTTCCAAATCATGCTCAATTAACTGAATTTATCACAGGTGTCCAATCAAGCTGTAGAAACATCTCAAGGATGATCAGTGAAAACCATCTGAGTTAATTTTTGGGTGTCATGGCAAAGGTTATGAATACTTATGTACATTATATTTTTGTTTTATTTTTTAGTTATTATGAAGGCAGAAATAACATTCATTTTAGAGCATTTCTATTCTAATATATTTACAATGTCAGTTGCTGATACAACATTATGGAGAAAACTAAAATGGAAAAAATTGAAAGATACTCAGTTCTCATTGGACAGTGAATATATATAATATGATATATAAAATGAGGAACTAGAGTAAGACTATATTTAAAAGCTCCCAACATTTGCACAGGAATGCATTCCTGAACAGCTGCTTTTATGTCATCATTGGCAAGATTGGATGATTCATATTTGAGAGCAAGGGCCTTGTTAGAACACTATATATCAATTCTATTCAAAAATTTATTTTGCATATATACATATCATGCCAAAATGCCAAATCCTTGGTATGATTGTAACTTTTTTTTTTTTTGTGTGTGTGTGTGTGTGCATGTATCTGGCTCCCTGTGATTGACTGGTGCCCTGTCCAGGTAAGCCTTATTCCTGCCCAGGAGCTTGATAACTTTCCAGGCTCTGGATCAGCCATGACCCTATTCAGGAACAAGCGGATGAGATAATGACTGAGTGACTGATTAAAAGCTATATAAGGGTCAGAACAAGTACAAGAGGCATCTCTGAGAGCTCAGCTATAGATATTTCAGTCATCACATCTGCCTTGAACTCCCACTACAGTGAAGAGACACTTCACTGGGATGGCAGAGATGAACAGAACTGCTGCAGGAAGTATAGCAACCGCGACACTCCTAAACTCTGGCTGAGCAGGAAAAAGCGGCTCTTTTTCTGAGATTACCACACACATTTAAACTGATAAAACTCAACATTTGTCTTTTATTCAGTGTGTCCAATTTGCTGAAGTTGATGAGTGGCCAGTCCTGACACCCCCCTCCAAAGCTGCAGAAAAACGTGTCCAGTCTTTTCTGTTTCATGCTTATCAACTGATAAATGTTACAGCCAACAAACAAGTGGCATTTGTGTGTGTCTGTGTGTGTGTGTGTGTGTCTGTGTGTGTGTGTGTGTGTGTGTGTGTGTGTACACATGAAGTATGAGGAAAGCAAGAAAAGAGGCAAGTGATGGATTCTTCCCCTGCCAGGCGAAACGAAGGGAATCAAACATCAAACCCCGTCAACGAGGCACCTTTTCCAAGTCACTGCTTGGCTGCTCTCCCATCTGTGGCGCATTTAGAAAGAGTGTGTGTGTGTGTGTGTTTGTGTGTGTGCGCCCGTTTGACTGTGTGCAAGTCCCATAAGAACAAACTGCTTCCCAACAGGTACTGTTTAGCAGTCGATACGTCATGTCCCTCTACTCAGAGCAGCGGGGGAATAGAAAGCAAGAAATCACAATTTGTACCTGCCCACCGACTCTGAGCTCTGACATCAGGATTCAAGAGCATGAGGAGAGAGAAAAATAAATGGGCAAAGTGTTAGCAACACATTTCTGTTCCATTAAAGGAGAGGCTCAGCCAAATAGCAAATTTATACAGTTTGTATCTTTATCTAAGATGTTGTCAACTAATATTTTTCTCGATTGAAGTTTGCTTTATTCATTTTTATGCACAAACTACAAGACTAATGTAGTTCACATGCAACATGCAAACTGTGTGATAAAATTATCACCTGCTTGTTGTGAATCACCACACACTTAACCTTTAGATGTTGTAGTCACATAATTTAATGAACCAAGCAAATTAGGAAATTAGAGATCCTCAAATGTGTCTTCATTTGAGATATGATAATTCACGGAATGTAAATATTAGTATGAATTTTACCATTTTCACAAATTTTGTACTTGTGCCTACATTATTTTTTTCTTATAAGGACATGATACATCTCAGAAATCCTGTTCAAATTCATAATCTGAAAATGCCTTTTGATAAATCATTTGTAATGATTAAATTGACAAGGACATTTATAATAATAAAATCTTCAAAATGCCCTGTTTTTTTACGCTATTTGGGTCTTTCAGTAAAAATGACCCACCAATGATTACGTCACAGCAGCCAGTTGCAGCAAGTTGGCTGTTCTTTATTTCCCAGAGCATGATATGCAACTATATTGACAATGCAAACTAGTAACAAAACTAATTGCAAAACATTTAACATTCATTGAGATTTATTTCTGCAAGTTGCTTCATGTTTCCAGATCCTAGTAAGAGCGAGTGAATGAGCAGCACCGTGGGCGTTGTTGCATGTTGCGTTTGGTATTTGTATACCTGTTCAGGATAGATATGGTGAGCCTGCTAGGGCTAAAAACAAATATATAGTCTGCTGCCATTTTAAGCCAAAACTCACTTAGAAGCTACTGCGATTTTACATTGGCATTTCAAACTGTATTTCACAATTTCATATAAAAATGTTTATACCTGCAAGTACATACCATTTAGCTTTCAGGGTCTCTTAAAAAGAACAGCAAGCGTTAAACGCACTCAATAAAACACACTAAAAGCAACCTTTGAATAGCTGATTCTTAGCATTTTCATGCTCACCACATAATACCACGTTTCTTCCTCAAAAGATTACCATGCCAGTTATGCTCGTCCAATGGCTCCCATTGGCTTCCTGATCCACATGCCTTGTCAGTTTGCGCTCATTCTCTGCATAAATCGGTTCTTCAACACAATTTTTCCTTAACAATATCAGGTGACTATTATCAGGGGAAAGATGTGTAGATCAAGGTCACCAACCCTGCTCTTGGAAGTTTCAACTAAATCTAACATACACATTCCCCACGCCACTCAAGAACTCCACCAACGTAATTAGCTGGCTCAGATGGGATGAATTACGTTTGAATCTAAAGCCTGCAGGAAGGTAGGTCTCCAAGAATAAGGCTGATGATCTAGTGTAGATTGATGTTTAGACCAACCATTATTTTGTGACTGATGCAGTTGTTTTGACTGTGCTGATTTTAACCATGTTTCCTAGAATGACGGTAAGATGTAATACTTCAGGTAATGCTAATGGCTTCCACTGAACATGACATTTCATTTTGGACTATAGTACTGTAAATTTATTTTACTTTCAGTATTTGGTTTCCTTTGCCTGACATATATCAGCAAGTTTATTTTGCCAATTCCTGTTTTCCACTGAAGGTGTCTTCTTTATAGATTCGTAAAGGCTCTAGAAAACAGAGAGACATAAAATGCTGTTCCCCATAAATGTACACACACACACACACACACACACACACACACTCTCTCTCTCTCTCTCTCTCTCTCTCTCTCTCTCTCTCTCTCTCTCTCTCTCTCTTTCTCTCTCTCTCTCTCTCTTTTACAAAGACTTCTGTGAACTCTAGGTTTCTACAGAAGTTGCACAGCTCCCCTCTGGCAACGTATAAACAACAGGCAATAAACAGCTTGAGAACTTTAGTGACGACTGCAGCCTTTAATCTCTCGCTTTGCTGCTCAGGGTGCTCGTGGAGTGATGCAATCGTGGAAAACGTCTTCTCTCCTTCGACACCACCTTTGACATTTTACAAATCACCAGGGAGTCAGGCGCCAGTAAAACAAGCATACGCCATTTACACAGGTCTCATGGGGGCACAGCTCAAAGAATATGTCTTGTCTCTGACACACACACACACACACACACACACACACACACACACACACACACACACACACACACACTTTTCTGTTTACACCACTCCAAGGAACTACTAGGGCTGCTTAGGTTGCACTCTCCAAATGCCTGTAATATCATAAATCTAATCACTGAATGTTTTCTAGCATAATCATCAAATTATCACCTCCCGAATAAGCCCAAATTAGTGTGAGGATGATAATGTGGCCACAGCGAGAACACCAGAGTGATTTAAACGTTAATAAGATGCCCACGTGGAAGGCCAGCAGGGGTGCACCTGCTCAGGGCTCTGCTGAGCCGTGCAGTTATGACTCAGGTTTGAATCCCATTTATGCCATGCACTGTCCGCATCAACATCCCACTCTGCCACTCTGATTTGACACAGCAGCCAAATGTCTGCATGATCATGTGGGTTAGTTGGTCTGAGTGGGTCTAGATGCTCCTCAGTGATCTCTGTGAAAATGTATGAGCAGCATCTATCTTGATCTGTTAGTTTAACACTTACAACCCGAGACTCACACATTGCAGGCAGTTACCTGCCTACAGTAATGATATATCATAAACTACAACTAGACGTACCCTATCTAAAAATAATCTGACCACTGTGTGATGAATTATCAGTGAGTAATCCAGCTAAGAATACAGCTCATTTTCAACTGAATTGACAGATGCCAAAGGAGCCTTCCAGTTAAAGTTTACTGCTCTGCTAATGTCACTGACCCACAGAGGACAGTTACAGGAAAAAAAAAGGTAAGAAGGTAGGGGCTGTTTGCTCTTCCTTTGCTCACAGTTTTCGAATTTCAGAATAAAAGTCCTGAAAAAAGATGCTGAAACATAAATAACAAAAACCAAGTATGTCAAGTATTTTGAAGAACATGATTTATAATTATCCTTATCAGTCTAATCATTGCATATATTTCATTAAAATTATTGCATTTTCAGGTCAAAATCATCCTGGATGGAAACTTTTGCATCTTCATCTCAAGCCAAAACAAATTGTATTTAACTGTATATAATATTTCTTTTATCAAAAAGAAATAGCAGCCTATTATATCTGGCGTGTGTGACTGTCCTATAAATACTGTTCTTATTTTTTGGTGAACAAAGGTATGTCTGACTACAAATAACATCTCACAAAATGTGACGTAGTTGCTTCTAAGAGGCTTCTGCTTGGTGGTAAACAGCATTCAAAACAATGGCTAATAACTGTAACTGCTTATCTCATTTTTGGTTGACTTATTGAATGGATGTTGAGAATTAAAATTAGGACCATGTTGTTAAGTTGTCATCTGTTCCCTTAGGCCTGGGACAAACTTGCTTTCAGAAATCAAGTCATATCAGATTATATAATATCTATCACACACGGGAGTGCAGCAGCTCGCTGCAGTCATTGTTTGTGTGGCTAAACGCGCTGATTCATTATTTTTAAAATGCAAAAAGTGTTTGAAGTCATGGGTGCGAACATACATACATACTGAACACTAAGCTAATAAATATTAATATTTAATATATAATAAATAATAATATTATGCTACTGTATAATATAAGGTGGAACAGAAAATGAAAACACATGACCGTTTTTTCTTCATGTACGTGCTGTATTTACTTTTTGTTCTCAGTTTTCATTGGCTGTTGAGTTACAGGATTACACTCATGTCAGGGCAAAAAAATAAAATAAAAATAAAAATCAAACACGTTTGATATACTCCAGCTGGTCTGAAAAGTGCTCAAGAGGCCAGAAATCCAGTCTGTGCCCCTCACACACTGCTCGATTCTCACTCCAACTGTCCACACCGACTGATGAAAAAGTCAGCAGAACAGAGCCAACCAGAACAGACTTGACCAGGCTATCAATAAAAAAATAATAAAAAATTAAAATCTCATAGTTTAATCAGAGTATGTTTTAGTGTTTGGCTTGCTCCAACTTCACCATATACATTACTGCACTACAGGAAAACTATCCCCAACTTTTCCATGAGGAAAATAGTTGCATGCATCCAAATTGTGGTATGTTTTCACTGCTTTTGCTTGTCATTTTGACAGTTGGGGGTAAATGGTGCTACCAGAAAGAACCAGACATGCGCAGTAGCTTCATTATTGTTTACCTCATTAAAATTGTCTATTGTCAGTCCAGCACTGACATTGAGGGGTTTAAACACTCCAGCAGCAATGCTGTGTCTGATCCACTCATACCAGTACAACACACATGAACACACCACTACCATGTGTCACTGCATTGCAGAGAATGACCCACCACCCAAATAGTACATGCTGAGTGGTGGTCCTGTGGGGTCCTGTAGGGCCATTAAAGAGTGAGAATATGCAGAGAAACAAATGGACTACAGCGTGTAGGACTACAATCTGTATGCTTAGAGGAGCTGATAAAATGGTGTGTACAAACAAGGAGATGATCCTTCTGTTATGGCTTATCAGTGTATTTTTGGTTATAATTACTCTACAAAGAAAGTTTTAGGTTGCAATTAATCTACAAACTATTAAAATGTGTGAGGCTAAAGCTTTTGGAGTTGTTTGTCCTTTCTAACCAGTCATGCATATTTTGCCAAGGTAATATAAATAGACAGAACTAGCTAGGTCTACAGACTCACACACACACACACACACACACACACACACACACACACACACACACAAACACACACACAGACCATTAGCGGCCACTGGCTTTGATCATAAAGGATTCGAGAGGTGTTCCTATTTTGCATCTTCATGCATGAAAAACCTTGTTGATTGCGATGGAACTCCATACCAACACAACACACACACACACACACACACACACACACACACACACACACACACACAAACACACCTAACTCAATGACTCACACACACACACACACACACACACACACACACACACACACACACACACACACACACACACAGCTGCCATCGCAGCCGGTGGCTTTCAAAAACAAATTATTTCTCTTAAAAACGTCCCATTTAGATCACCAGAGAGACATACTCATCTCCACTGAAGGAGATCAAAGGAAGACTCAAGGTTCTTTGCATAGTTTCATATCTTCAAATGAATCTGAATCTTCCTTTCATGTTTGTGTGTGTGTGTGTGTGTGTGTGTGTGTGTGTGTTGAAACAGACACAGAAGACGGTTCAATGGTACGGCAGCACTGGAGGTGTTAAGTGAACCTGTGGTCTCATTGGGTTTTCTGACTGAGAACAGATGCCACGGCTGCCCCTAGTGGTCATTGGTCAACCTACTCTGCCTGAAGCATAGATTTAATGAGACTTTCCTGGAATTTCAGATCATACAGTGTTACCATCCTGTACATATTGTACGTCTTTTCATCCATAAGTTGAACTCGTAGATGTGCAAAAAGAACATCTCTGAAAATAGACCTGAAAGGACATTTTTCCTGTTAAACTAAATCACAGCAAACTGAAATGTACCTTGTCACAGCCTGAATTGCTTCTGCACTCTCCACACACAGTTCAGCCATGTGCTGCCCATCCAGGACTGATTTGTATTCTGCCACTGGATTATTGCTTATTCAGATGTTATAAGCTTGCTGATTTCTCCCCCCACACTGCATCCAAAAGAACAAAATTACACATTGCATATTCTTTGCCCTTGGGTTTGCAGAATGGGAGAAAACATAAAAGATGCTTAATGTCAAATTTCACACAACAGTAAGCGGCTCTCTGAGTGTCTTTATGAATCATGTATAACTAGCTGCTGCTTCGGCTCTTCTCTCTTTTCTTGCTTTTCATAACAGTTTTCGGAGTTGCTTACTGGAGTGGAGTGTTCTGTCTCCACCTGTGCTACCTTCACTTCTTCCTGCCTGATTCATCTACAGTCTCTTTGTGTTTCTTACTGTGCTGTTTATAAATTTCTGCACACTATACACTCATTCTGGGATTCAGAAGAGCAAGAAACCCAGTATTCTGAAAGACACTGAAGAACCATTTAGACTACCATTTTGTACACCATAAATTCTAGGTCTTTACTTTTTTTCTAGAGTAAATGATTTAGTGTTACATTTACATCTAGTTCTGCACATTAGAATCTCCTGCTACCTGCCTTGGACCAGTTGTCCACTATCCATTACTGACTACATCGAAGTTGACTAATTATTAATATTACCCGCTATTATGGATGCATTTCACCATTTATTAATAATTTCTTGGCCTTGATGGCCAAAAAGTTTTGGTCTCATCTGACCAGAGCACCTGCCTCCATACATATGGGGAGTCTCACACATATAAGTAATGATTTTTTTCTGGCCCCTCTTCTTCCCAGCTCTATGGAGTGTATGGCTTATAGTGGTCATGTGAAGTCCATCAGGTTTACCTTTGGTCTCTGTACTGCCTCTCTGATTAATGCTCTCCTTGACTGGTCTGAGAGATTTGGTGAGCGGCCTTTTCTTTGCAGGTTTGTTGTGGTTTCTTTACATTTGATGATAATGGATTTGATGGGATTCCGGGGGGATTTTTTATAACATTGACTTGTACTTCTCAACAAATGACTTGTTTGGAGATATTCTTGGTTGTTGTGGTGCATCTTACTTTCAGAAAAGGTGTGTATATCCTGACAGATTGTATGACACTTAGGGGCTAAATAGATTTAGGGGCTATTTAGGGGCTTAATAGCAAAAGGAGTGAATACATATCCACATGGAAATTTTCATTTATATATCACCAACATTATGTATTTTGTGCAGATGCATCAATACAATTCAGATAAAAATAAACAAACAAACAAACAAAAAACATTTAAATTCAGAATGTATTGTAAAAAAATAGGTAAAAAGCTAAGGGGGGTGAATACTTCCACAAGGCACTGTGGATTACTTTTGTAGAGAACAAAATGCAACAAGGATTCTGGATTCCTGTAAAGCTGCTTTGTGACATCACTTGTAAAAAAGTGCCTTTAGATCAATATACATTCACCAAGCAATTTATTAGTATTTATTAGGACTTCACTAATACTAGGTATTAGTAATACTAATATTAGTTAGGGCCTCCAAATAATTTTGCCCTTTAAACAACCTCAGTTCTTCATGGCATGGACTTAACAAGATGTTGGAAATACATCTTCACATCATATAAATCGTTCATCTGTTCCAAGCAGGCCACTGAAGAACACTGATCTTTTGTCATATTCATGAATCCAATTTAAGATGACTTTTGGTGTCACAGCCATTGAAAGATTACAGTAAGGATGAGTATTGAAGAATATAAGATGAGTATATAGTAGGGATGCACATGATCAACAACAGTACCTATGTAGGCTATGTATTACAAGTGGGAACAGGCCCAACATATGCCAGGACAATCTTCTACCACACCATTACACCTTATTCACCAGCCTGGACTGTTTTGAAATTTTGGGTTGGTGCCAAATTATGATCCTACAATCTGTGTGCAGAAATAAAGCTTCATCAGACCAGGCTATGATTTTCCAGACTTCAGCTGTCCAGCTTTGGTCAACCTGTTTTTGGCTGTCAGAAGTGGAACTCAAAGCTGCCTTCTGCTGTTGCAGATCATCTGCCTCAAGTTTGTATGTGTTGTGCAGTCTGAGATGCTATTTTTCTCAACATAGTTGAGTTTCTGTAGCCTTTCTGTCAACTCAAATCAGTTTGGCCATGTGTCAAACTCTTCGATTAACAAGATGTTTCTTCCCACAGAATGATGCTCACAGGATGTTTTTTCTTTATTACACAATTCTGAGTAAACGTATCGCTGAAATTCCAAGAAGATCAGCAGTTACTACAACACCAGTTACAGATCTTTTGGCCATGCTCAAAATCACTCAGATTACACTGAATTGGCAGTTGATCTTTATATTAAAGTGTTACAATTCCACAATGAATGGAATATGCATTAGAAATGCAATAGAAACATTCCAAAGAAATTATTTTTAAATTGACTTACATAGAAAGTTAAGAAGATTCTTCCTTCTCCCATAGAGCACACCTCCACAAGTCACAAGACAATTTTAGTGATACAACATTTCTGAGGGCAATATGAAAAAAGAAGAATATGCTGTTTTCAGCACCACGCAAAGGTCTAACAGCATTCTACAATACATTAAAACACATGTGCTCTCCTACCAAGTACCAGTCTGTTTCTTTCTCATACAGATAAAACATTTACATCTTATTAGCCCCATGTTCACAAGAGAAACTACATTTCCCTGCATGGTTTTGGCACCCTAATTCCTAAGAGCTTTTTTTTTGCCATGCACTTACTGTAGAAACTAATGCGACTTGACAATTCTTTTGCCCTGCAGTTCAATTGTAAAATAACTATACCGTGAGCAGCCAGGTTCAATGATGTTAATCGCCTTTGACAGATAACCTGCTACTGCCCCACTTCCAAATGCTCTGCGAAGAAAGGGCTGCACAATGGTTTAGGCGTTTAGAGGAGGGCTGAGGGTGGGCATTTGGATAATGCATATCTGTGTGTGTGTGTGTGTGTGTGTGTGTGTGTGTGTATGTGTGTGTGTGTGTGTGCGTTTACGGGTGTGTGTTTTTTAAGGTGGCGGCATATTAACATTATAAGGCAGCAGGGAGAAATACAACTGCACTCTGACTAAAGTGCCTGCTATTTTTTCACTGTCTGACAGACCAGCTTTTTCAGGTCGCTGCAGAAAAGCACTTAGATCATCATTAGAACACAATTTACAAAACACTGGCATTAATGGAGCAGCTGAGCATTAGATGCATGTGCAGCACTTCACCTGAGAGGTAGAGAGTGAGAGAGAGAGAGAGAGAGAGAGAGAGAGAGAGAGAGAGAGAGAGAGAGAGAGAGAGAATGAGTAATAGGAAATGAAAAGATGAGAGAAAGAACAACATGAGAAAGGAGGGCAAGTTAAAGAAAAAGAAGGGGAGAGAGTGAAAGAGAGAGAGAGAGTGAGTGAGAGAAAGAGAGAGAGCGAGAGAGAGAGAGAGAGAGAGAAAGAGAGAGAGAGAGAGAATAAGAGGATGAAGACAGGATGAGAGAAAAAAGAGGATGATACAGACAGAATATGTGTGAGGGACGGAAAGAATGAAAAAGAGAAAGAAGTGAAATGGGACAATAAATAATAAAGTGGAAGAATTGAAAGGAAAATGGGTGAGATGGAAAGAAAGAAAATATGAGAGAAAGAAAAGGATGTTGAAGACAGAGTAAAATAGAAAAACAAAGAAAAAATATGACATATTTAAAAAGTTATAGAGGGGAATAATCAAAGAAAGCAGATAGAGAACATGAGAGAAAAGAGAATGGGTGAGAAGATGAGAGAAATAAATAGAATAGAGGTGGAATAAGAGAGAAAATGGAGAAATCAGACAAATCAGAGAGAGAATGAGATAAAAGAGAATGCGTAAGAGAGAGAAAGAATGAGAAAAAATAAGAGAGAGAAGACAATTATCAGGTATAGATTCCTGTGTTCCCACTTGCTTCTAGCACATGTTGTTTTGTTTTGGTCTTGTCTCCACCCATTCCCAGCTGTGTTCTATTGGTAACCCCACCCCTTTGTAATCATTTAATGTTCCTCATGTGTATATATACTCCCTCATGTCAGTCTGGTGTTGTGAGTCTACTGTTGTGCTCTTTGTTATGTTAACTGTTGTTTTCTACTTCATGTATTCCTGTCATCAGTCATTAAAACCCCTGCAAGTACATCCACTTCCATCCTACGTTTGTTAACCCCGCGTTTGTGACAACAATAGTGATAGAGAAAAAGAAAATGAGTAAGGGAGAGAAAGATTATTGATAGAAAAAAAAGAAAAGAAAAAGAAATAGGAGAAAGAATGAGATAAGTCATAAGGAGAAGAAGACAGAACAAACCACGGTGTGATGAAAGATGGAGGGTGTGAAAGTGAGAAAAGGACAGAGGAAAAGTAAAGAGAGTGAAAATTAGAATGCAAAATGAATGGAGTGATAAAGAGAGAGAAAATGGGAAAGTGGGAAAGAGAAGAGAACCTCAACATAGGAAGAGAGAGAGAGAGGGTGACGATGGAGAGAGTATGAGTAAGAATGCAGAAGACTTGCATATTTTCACACCAATATTACAGTAATTTTAATTTTTCAACACAGCAGCCATTTCCATTGTCAGAAAGAGGAAAGAGAAAAGTCTCCAAAGACATTCTGATCCAATCTTATAATCCAGTCTGACTGACCTGCCTCACTGTTCAGCTCCCACTGCCTTCAAAACATTACAATCTGTGTGTCTTTGTGTGTGTTGTAGTACACACTCTGGATTGATATCTGTTGATGTTTGTCAACAACTTGTTAAACGTGTTAAATAACCAGTGCCAGGTCCCCTAAAATATTGGCTGGGCTACATATCAGCCACTTCAGGGTCTTCTTCAATTTGTGTCTCCCTTAACCAAATGATTGCTCAATGAATTCTTAATTGACTGGCTAAGGACATGAGGGGATTCTAGGCATTACACCCGAGTGGATGAAATTGGGGATTTTTTGGACCAACCAAGGACAGGTGACCCGATGTTAATTTATAGAATGGTGAATGTTTTCAACACTGTGGGGGCATTATCACTAACCTCCTCTCGGTTGTGAACTCTTCAAAGCTGGTTTAAAAACAAATAAAGGTTCACAGATCTCCAGACAGTAAGCTCTGTCTTCAAAATGGCTACAGTTTCAGATATTATGTTTTGTTTCCACACAATGTCTAAACTATTATTTACCTTCAGGGAAATCCCTCACGGCTGCTGTCTGTCTGTAGTCCATTAATGGTGCCTTGAGACCACCAAAAGGCGCTCTTAGAACCATGAGAACTAGCCTGCATATCCATGTATTGGGATTGGGACATCAATGTATATGATATTCATGACATATAGAGTTTTTGCTTTTATTTTTAAACAGTATGGACAATATCTCATATTAGAAATCAGTATCTCAAATTATAATTATTTTTTTTTCTTCCAATTTCCTATACCAAATGCCTTGTTAGGACTTTCCTGGTTGGAAAAAGTGCCCAAGCAAAAGGGATGACCACAGCCTTGTGAGAACCTTCAAAAACTTATAGATATAGGCACAAGGACAGGAACAGACATGGGTTGGTATATGCGCTTGGGCCCAGAACTGGCAAATGTCCCAAAAGTCTTTGGAGCCAGTCTGGGCATAGTTCTGGCAGCGGGCGCCGACCCTCGAACACTGGCGGCGGGCGCCAACCCTCGAACACTGGCGGCGGGCGCCAACCCTCAAACACTGGCGGCGGGCGCTGCGTTCTCGACAGGAGACGGAGCTCCAGCTGAAGATTCCAGCTCCTGGACTGGAGGTGGATGTTGAGCTGGTGCAGTGAGTTTGTCCAACTGATGCAAGTTGGACAAAAAAAACTAACCAACATGCACTGTGCTGAGCCAGGCATAGATTGGTCTGTGCAGTGTTGGATTAAGTTGAACAAGCCAACTTTTGCCTTATTGAATCAGGAAGTGTGAGAAGGTCCTGAAAACCAAGTGACTCCAACAGAAAGGATCTAAAAGCTTATATCACCTTAGCTTACATTAATAATTAAACCTATCCATTCCTTCCCTGCAAAGGTATGATTTTGAAAATAGGTTTTCTATAAATGCATCAATATCCTGTATTCAAGGTGTGTCTTGAAGATCCTGGATGAGTCCATATGTGGCTGTGTGTGTGTGTTTGGAAGAAGGCAGTCTGAGCGGGTTACATGAGCACAGAGAAGTAAGCACTCCTTTACCCCCATTCTTTCACTCTGTTCTTTCTCACTTTGTAGTTGAGAACACCTTGGCTGCACAGACACCATGTTCTCAAGTGTTCTTATGGACCTCAAAGAGATGGAGGAATGTTGAGAGGATTTTCAGAACAGCAGAAAGAAGAGAGAGAGTGAGAGAGAGAGAGAGAGAGAGAGAGAGAGAGAGAGAGAGAGAGAAATCTGTAGTGGAGCATGATAATGATAGATCTCAAGCTTTGGTGAAGTCTGAAAAAAGCTGGAGAGCAAGAGGAATGGATAGCAGCAGTTCAAGGAGACAGAATGAAAGAGGGAGAAAAAAAGAAGAAAGGGTAAAAGAAGAAGAGGGAGAGAGAGAGAGGGAGAGAGAGAATAAAGGAATGGATATCATTAGCTAGAGGCAAGGTGAAGAGGTTTAGTGTGTTGAGCTAGACTTGCTAAAGCAGACAGTGTTGTGACTGACATTGGGATTGACTATTGAAGGGTCTAACCTTAACCTTAACATTCATCACACATACCTAAACATTAATATTCATTCCTTAAGCAATATAGTCCAATACCAATTTCAACTGTGGCCCTAGATACAATATATGGCTAAAAGTATCTACACAACAGAGTGATTACTGAGTTGGTAGGTGTGTGCTAGAACAAAAAACTTGAATACTATGAAAATGTGTCAAGAACGTATTGTGAAAAGAATCTCAAATTATTTAAATAGTTCATATGATCAAACAGAAAATGTACATTTGTACAATACCTAAATATCCAACATCTGACAAGTATGTTTATACAGCCAATATTTACCATGAATTACTACATCTGTGTGATACTGTGAGAGTGATACTGGTGAGAGGTTCCTGAAGCCCAGGTTGCTTCAATAGTGGCCTCCAGCTCATCTGTACTGCTGAGCCAGGTGTTGCTCATCCGACTCTTGGCATTATCCCCTAGATTCTCTATGGGGTTTAGGTTCTGAGAATTGGCTGGTCAATCTAGCACATCATGGTCAGAGAGCCTTGGGTAGCTGTTTTGGCACTGTGGGCAGGTGCAAGTCCAGCTACAAAAGGAAATCAGTTTTTCCATAAAGCTTGTCAGCAGATAGAAGCAGTAAGGACTCTAAAAACTCTTGGTAGAGCTGTGTTGATTCTGAACTTAATAAACACAGTGGACTCACACAAGCAGATGATTTAGCACCCTAAACCATCACAGACTGAAGCTTCACACTTCAGACACCTTGGATTATGTCTTTTTACGCTTACGTCAGACTCTTGAGCTTGATTTGAGACTCTAGGACTCTTGATTTCCAAATGCAACATTTACTTTTATCTGAAAAGAGAACTCTGAGCAACAGTCTAATTCCTATTCTTCTTCTGCCCAATAAATACACTCCATACGTCTGGTTCAGGAGAGGCTTGCTATTAGGAATGTTGCAGTTGTAGCCCCTTTCCTGGAGACTTGATTCACTGACACCAACCTCAGTACACTCTTTGCAAAGCTCTCCCAAATTCTTGAATTGGCTTGAACTGAATTGACAATCCTCTGAAGTCTGTGGTAATCCCTGATGCTTGCATACCTTTTACCACCCCAGTGTCCCCTTCTAGTCAACTGTAGTCACTATTATGTTCTGATACAGCCCCCAACGACCTTCAGTATCTTACCCTGTCAATGATCATTTTCTGGACTGAACTAGTAGTCTTCAGCATGTTTGTAGTTTGTTTACTTAATATAAGTAAACAACTGTAAATATTTACATTGATTATTATACTTAGATTTATTATCTGTACTCTCCGAATAGTGATTAATTCAAACTTGAAATTAAATACTCTTTTGAGATTTGAGAACCTGGATGAACTAGTAAAATCAAGGACATAACCAGGAAATCTCGTTAACTCTTAGAACCCAAGATCTGCATTTTTGTAGGCAGTTACATGCTGTATTTAAACATTGTGTCTCTAAAGGAGCCTTCCAATGCATGTTTACTGCTCTGTCCATGTGTACATGCTCAATCTGCATGCAGACTCTGACTGATCAGTGGAAGTGGGCAGGTCTGTCACTTATGTAAATATTGGGTTATATAGGAAAATGGAAACAGGGATAATTCTAACACATATATAATACAAATTTTAAAGAACATTTTTTACTTGTAGGAACAAGTAATTTTTTTTTCATTTTTAAGTATCTTTTTAAAAATCTTTTTAAAAGTCTCAAACAAATTGACTATATCTGGCATGTGTGAATGTCTCCAATGAATAATAGTATTAAAAGTAGGTCAAACTATGAAAATATTCTGTAAAATTATGTTAAACAATCACTGGCATTAGAATGGTCATACTGAAGAATAGGATGCCATCTTTGCCACAAGTCAGTTTGTGAAAATTCTACTTTATTACCAGCGCTATTACTGTGAAATGCAAGCATCTAGGAGCAACAAGAGATCAGCCATGAAGCAGCAGACCATACAAACTTCCAGAGGAGAGCTGCTGAGTGCTAAAATGCACATCACAATGAAAATCACCTACCATCTGTTGCATCGCTCGCTGCAGGGTTCCAAACTGCCTGTGGAAGCAACCTTAGCACAAGAATTGTACACCGTGAGCTTCACAAAATGGGTTTTGGTGTCTAAGCAGCTGCACAGCAGTGGAAATGTAGTCTCTGGAGTGATGAATCATGCTTCTCTATCTGGCAGTCTGATGGAATTTGGGTTTGCAGATGCCAGGAGAACTCTACCTACCAGAGTGCACAGTACCAACAGTAAAGTTCAGTGGAGAAAGAATGATGGCCTTTATTTCAGGGCTTGGGCTCGGTGCTAATACATTCAAATCTATTACAAAAATGTAACTTATCAGCCACAAAATGAAACCCATCTAATATTGTGTGCCAAAACAGCTCTGACCCAAATAGGCATGAACTACATATGGACGTAGCCATTGCTAACTTTTTCAGCAATTACAGTAACTCTTTGGTATCAGACCAAATTTCCTACTCTTCACCCAATACCTTGTGCACCCATGACCCTGACACTCTTCCCCAGTTCTCCATCCTTAGAGCACTTTTGGTTGGTACTGACCACTATATACTGGGTACACCCAAATCCTACCTGATGTTTTGGAGATGCTTAGATCCATGAGTCATAGCAGATCCGTTGCATGACCTGCCCTTACCATTGAACACCATAGCTTTCTTCTTCTCTTTGCATATGACATTGATCATGTGTAGACTTCTTATGCTACCCTAGTCAGGTACCAGTATGTGTGGTGGCTGTGGCACTTTCAATAGCATCACATTTTCAGAAAATTGATTTGGGCGAGAAATATCAGTTCCTGTGACTCTATAGTGCTGAGCCTGAAGGTGTAACTATAGACATAACTATATTCTCTCTATTATAAATCAGTGGAGCATCACAATGGTTTTTATTTTGAAGTGAAATTGCTAAATGACTCATGAGTCTCATTTGTCCTATTTGTTTAGCAGATGTAGCTACAAAAGATCATGCTTGTATTACCTTGTAAGAGAAGACTTACATGGTGCATACTTGCTCATTCACAAAGTCCAAAACCCACCCACACACATCACAAACCAACAGCAGGGCCACTCTGTAGATGTCTTGGTGTCTTGCTGAGGCACCCTTGGTGTATTTGTCGTGTTTATGTGTATGCCAGGTGGCGTGGGGCTAAGATGTGCTTCCTCAGTGTATTCTCCCTTTCCCCCTGTATGCAGCAGAGCTCCCGCCTCTGAACTATTGCAGCAAAACGGTTCCCATTGGCATCCGGTTCCTGCCCCCCTCGGTGCTCTCTGAGGAAATTAATGTTCGGACCCAATGTGCATTTTCAAGGGCTTTTGAAGGATGCACATGTTTGGGTGTGTGTGTCCGTTAGCAACAGTAATTCCAACATGAAGGAGGAAAAAAAGGAGAGTACGCATGTGTGTTGGCTTGACTTGCAAATATGTTTGTGCTTATGGGTTTTGTTTCAAAATTGCAGATTCTGATGGATCGCTCCCTTGCCAGGCCAGCTGTCTCCACAGCTGCTTCTTAATCAAAAATACTCAAAATAATAATACATACTCTTAAGTGCCATAATGTGGTAATGTGGTAATGTGTGTGTGTGTGTGTGTGTGTGTATGTATGTGTGTATGTGTGTGTGCATGTGTGTGGCCTCCTGTTTGGCACTCAGCCTTGCCTTCCAACAGTGAGACCAAATGACTGCAGTAGTGTGGTCTGCCCACTGGCCAAAGAAGAGAGTGGGAGAGTTAGGCCCAGTTCCAGTGTTTGAGCATCTTTTACATAAAGCTGGAGACTACAGGGAAAAGCCTGAATGACAATACATATACATCTACTTAAAGTTTATATAGAAAGTGTTAAATGGGGCATTTTCTGATTAACTGTGATCTTAACAGGCTGTAGTTAAAAGAAATGACAAATGATCCTGTGTCCCAATACTTTTGTCCATTGGCAGAACTTCTTTACAGGGACTAGACAAGCTGTGTGTGCATTTGCACATTGTTGTTAGCAACAGGTGCAACTTAAACTAGTTGAATGCATTCATTAGGAGGAGTGTCCACAAACATTTGGATGTAAGTTATTTCTCTAAAATATTAGATTGATTATTGACTTCGACACTAAAAAGGGTTGTAATGGAAAGTGTATATTATTCCTTTAAAGAATCCATTACCCAACCCTGTGAGGACTCTCCCTTTACAAATATGATGCTCCCTACACTAGGTGACTACAGCTACAGCTTTTCGAACTGCCACTCAAATCGCATCATTCCTGGGGAGGAAACAAATGCCTGTGCCAGCATCACACTGGGTGTGATGTTGGGAGAGAGTGGCATCTACCCACCCAGAGAGAGCATGGGCAATTTTGCTCTCTCTGGACAGCCAATGGCAAGCAGCATGATCTGGGATTCGAACCTGTGATCATCATTGTATAAAGAAAAATTGCATAAAGATCATAATGATCATGGAACCCTATTTGATGCTTTATCGAACCATTTTCTAAGTAAAATGTTATAAATATCCTTATAATGGTGGAATCATAATCTGACCTATATAGGACCATTTTTAATATCGCTGTATACATTTCATGACAATAGTGAAACTTTTTTTGTGCTGTATGACACATATTTTCACCAGTCTGAAGAACAATTTAACCAACTAAAGTTCAAGTGTCCAAATGGTTCCTTGGGTTGTCATGGCTGTCATTAATGCAAAGGCAGTAGTTGTATATAGAACCACATCAACTCAAAGGACCATCTGCATGTTTAGATAAACCTCCGTCTGGTGTAATGTTAGTTTTTAAGATGGAAAACCTCTTGTATTTTGGTTCTCTAAAGAACCATTTTTTTAAATATTTCTATATAGCCTACCCTTCTTTGAGGTCTTTGTACAACCTTCTTGCTAAGAGTATATGGCATCACTTCAAAGAACCCATTTTGGCAAAAAAAAAAAAAAAAGCAAACATTCTTTTTAAGCTTTGCTCTGCCTTTCCTCCCTCTGGCTGTAGCCATGTCGGATCACTGAAGCTCATTGCTGTTTTCCTCTCTGTCTCTCTTTGTCGCTCATACACATGTGGATATTTACTTTGTCTCCCCATTCATCTGTTGTTTTCCAAGCAAAATAAAAACTAGAGTGGCCTCAACGTGTGCTTGCTTTAATTTGCCCATTGGAAAATCAGTTGGACCAGCACCAGCATCTGCAGCCAGGAACTGCGATTGCTTTCTCCAGAGGGAGTGAGGAACACAGAGGGGCCTTCCAAAAAACCCTCCTTACAACCACCCAGTCTGAGGAGCATCCAGAACCCCATGAGTGCCACAGCCAGCCTAAAAACGCCACATCAAATAGCCCTTAGCCATGTCCAGGGCTAAGTGTGTCCTGTCCCCAAAGCCAATTTGTGGGCCAAAAGACCCATGGAAGTGGTGCGTTTGATAAAACGAGACATCTCGATTTGCTGGCCGTAGACCACTCTTGGCAAGGCCGAAGGGGGCACTGGTGTGCCATGCATTGTGCTCCAAACACCTGGCACTGGATACTGGGAGAGAAGGCTGCTTTCTTGGAGTGTCCGGCAGTCGCTACCTTTCACAGAGTCATCAGAGGGGGACAGATGGAGGTGCTGACATTTGCTGTTACTCTAAGCCAGCAGTGTAAATCTCTCTCATTACTGCCCATTTGTCCGTCATACACTTGTGTTTCTCCGAATCCTCTGCACCACGCCTGCGTGCATGTGTGTATGTGAGTGTGCGGGGGTTGAAATAATGAATCTAGAAATCAAAAGGATAGCTACTTTCTGGATCGTCATCACTTAATCCCTTGTTTACTTTGGATTCCGGTAAAATGTCTGCTGCTCCTTATGCCAGCGCTTATGCTTGTTCGCCTCTTCCGAGACTCTGACAAAAAGTGCTTGTGACATTCATCTCTCATGGTCCAAGGCAGGCAGATTAACACTTTTTAAGCTGTTGTAATCGTCCTCCTGAGAAAACGTGCTATGATGGCGTGACATGCACAATGATAAAACGACTGCAACATTGCTTTAAACCTTCATCAAAACCGGCCACTTCTGCTTGATGCTGTCAGGCATCACTTTTGATCCTCAAGGCAGCCGTATTCTGTCTTCGCAGACATCAAAGTTTAGAAACTCAACAGATTCTCTACTGCGGACAACTGCGGGTTTCTATAAGCATGGAATCACATTTCTATTTTTCATGTTTTCGTTGGCCATGCTACTCATCTTGGACATGGCAGATTGTCTGTTAGGCTGTTTAAATCTCTCTTTGCACTCTCTCTCGTGGTTGTGTGGGTGCTCTTGCTCTTTTTCACTCTCATTTTATTATTATAGCATAGCCATAGTATAGCTATCTGTTTTTTAACTGGTCATTATACCTTACACTAAATAGGCCTAAAGATATTAGTGTTCAAACACTGAAACCATTCAGTCTTCTTCCCTTCCCTTTCCAAGTTTTGTCACTGATGTAGGTGACACTGTGGGCTGGACAGCTGTTATCAGCTTTGGCCACACCAGTTGGTCTCAATGCGTCAAACCATTTGTGAAAATAAGATTCTGCCTTGCCAAATGCATGCCTATGTATGAGTTGCAGGGTGATTTTAAGTACTATTTACTCTGAAAAATAAGTAAATCCCTCACTATAATGAGCTGTCAAATTCAGCTGGCAAGCAGTGGAGTGATGCGTCGGAGTTGTCATTTTGTTCATGAGCATGCCATGAGTTTGCGCCAGTGTGCACATAACAAATCCATGTATGTGATGTCTGTTTAGAACCACATTTATTAGATACATTTTACTGATTGTATTGAAGAACTGTCAGAGTCTGACTCTTGACTTAGCTCATGTTATTAAAACATCAGTCATTTGCCAAGCAGAACATTCTGATGGACTTAGTGTGCAAATGTGAAATTCCAAATCTGCTCAAAGCCAAATATTAAAAGGAAATCAGATCTAAGCAGCCTGAAGCATTTAGCCAGGTGGCAAAAAATAGCCTCTCAATAATGTCAGCTCATTCATTCATTCTCTCTCTCTCTCTCTCTCTCTCTCTCTCTCTCTCTCTCTCTCTCTCTCTCTCCCTCCTTTTTTGTCATGCACTTTCAGACTGTCATTGACATTACTTAAAGCCAGTGACTTCAAACAGACCCAGAGAGGCTTTAGAGCGAGGCTGAAATTGAGTTGACCCATTGAGAGCAGGGCAGAATAAATGAAACAGCCTCTCAGTCTCTCTCTCTGTCAGTGTCAAGATTTGCTAATTAAACACATCACTCTGTGGACATGTACTGTATGCCATTGTATCCACTTAAGTTTCTGTAATTCTAAGGCAGTCTACATGCACACATGGGTGCATGAGTGAGTTAGGCAAGTTGGGAGTGTTTTATTAAGAACAACATTTGTACACATGGGTCTGAATGTATGGCCATAAAGATGCCCTTGGTTGTACGTCATTTCAAAGTGGTCAACAAATGTAAGGAGTTCAGGTCCACACTATCTCACCAGGTCTGGGAGATTATGACCCCCTCCTTGTTTCTACACTCCAGTCACTGTACAGGAGTACTTTTTAGTTATAATTACACACTGTAGCCCATTTGTATCTCTACATACTTTGTTAGCCTCCATTCACCCTGTTCCTCAGTGGTCAGGACCACCACAGAGAAGGTATCATCTGGGTAGTGGATTATTCTATGTATAAGTATTTGACCAGAGGAGGGTGGTCCCCCCCTTTTGAGCCTGGTTCCTCCCAAGGTTTCTTCCTCCATGTCTGAGGGAGTTTTGCCTTGTCAATGTCACCCTTTGGCTTGCTCACCAGGGGGTTATGTCTCCTTTGTTCATGTGTTGTTCAACTTCCAATTTTTGATTTCTGTAAAGCTGCTCCATGACATCAGTTGTAAAAGCACTATACAAAATAATGTATTTGATTTGAAATTTCTCAGCACTGCAGTGGCACAGACATTGTAGTGGTGTCTTAGTGTGTGTTATGCTGGTATGAGTGGATCAGACACAGAAGCTCAGATGTTGCTGCTCAATTTGTGCTGGTCAGGATAGGACAATTTTGGATATTTCTGGTTGGTGGACTATTCTCAGTCCTGTAGTGACACTGAGGGGTTTAAACACTCCAGCAGCACTGCTGTCTGATCCACTCCTACCACTGCACATCACACTAAAACTCCACCAGCATGTGAGTCAAAGGAAAAATAAGAGTACAAGCAATAGTACTCAGCAGGAGAAACTAAATAAAGCATCTACAAAACACAAATGAGCACAGTGGAGCAGAAAGATGAAGGGGTACAGATTTCAATAGCATTTTCAGCCCATATTTATTGAAACTTTCCCAACATCTCCAGGTGAACAAATGCTGTGACTGCCATTTCTCCCCATGCCCTGTATGCGATTTCTGTCCTTGCTGTACTGCCATTGATAATTTCTTATGTATGTCAACTCTGTACGCAACTCTGATGAATGGAGCTCTATTAAAGCAGGAGTAGACTGATAAATCATTGTCAGTTACTCATAGAATTGTAGTGAAACTGCATAGATTCTGAGCAATAGACCAATAAATCTCTCACCATTAGTTTGCAGGCTATGTATTGCATCAGCCAGTTTTCAGTCCAAATATATAAATTCTTTACCATATTTGACTCAAACTCACATATTTCTAATATTTGTAGAATGCATAAAACTAATGTGTCTTGTGGGGGAAGGCCTGTACGGTAAATATCAGTAAGTAACAACACATATTCTCTATAGGAATTTTAAATGTGTTTGATTTGAAAAAGCAAATCATATTTACCTTGGAAAACAATCAGGGGACATTACAAAAGGGCCATATGATTCTCTCCCTCTCTCACCAATAACCTAAGCTGCCCCGGCTGCCTGGCTGATATTGGTCCATGCCCACTGATGCCTTATCCTGACGGACCTATCCAGATGCCTACTCGTGCCACATCTGAGATTCCACTGCCAACTTAGAACACTTAACCTGCATGGGCTTTTATAGCAACACTGAGCTTGTATCCTATTCACACATTTACTGTCACATAACTCATCATCCATTTACATTACATTTACTGCTAGCTACACTTTGATATATATATATATATATATATATATATATATATATATATATATATATATATATATATATATATATAGCCTGGTTTGACAGCAGAACTAAAGCAGATAAAAAGAAGCAAATAATACCATATATTCAATAAAAACAAACTGTAAACTAGTGAGGAAATTTTGTGACTGACACACACAATAATAATAATAATACACACACACACACATAATAATAATAATAATAATAAATACCATATTTCTTCTGGAGACATTCCACCTTAGTAGAGTATGAAACTTTTCAATGCAGTAGCATGACTGAAGGAGTAATTCAGTTGACAGTGAGACCTAATATGTGAAAACTGGCCACATATGCTGCTGTACTGTGGCAGAGATAATTAGGCTGAATTGGAAAGTGACAGCGACTCAAGCAGCCAATGGTCAATTTTATGCCACTACTATCCATCGGTCAATTATGCACTTTGTGGAGTTGACGAGTAGCCATTTTACTCCCTCTTTTAGCACAGTAAAGCCTGGATAAATTTTCGGTTTATTATATAATAACCCTATTATTAAACTTGTCTATGCTCTAAATTGCTAAAGCGGTCATGTTGTTATCACCAGCATGCCTTCTGAATACCCAAGAGGATCTATTCATTTCAAGTGCTATTTCTACCTGGCCAGAGATCTGCCTTCCAGAAACAAATAGTTATCTATGTGATGCAGAAAACAAAAAAATGTATTAAGAGTTAAAGCATCTGGAGCACATGTTGTTGTTGCTGTTATCATTCAGTAGATGGACTGACAGACAGATACATGCACTTAAAAATAATGATGCCATAGATGCCATTTCTGGTTCTTTAAAAGATATATGTGCGTGAAGAGGTGGCGCAGTGGATAGCGCTGTTGCCTCATAGCAAGAAGGGCCTGGGTTCGATCCCTGGGTGGGGCGACCTGGGAAGTTTCTGTGTGGTTTCCGTGGGTTTCCTCACCCATATATCTCTATTCTTCTTAATGAAATCAGAATTATTGAGTGTACAGTAGATAGACATGGATATTGGATAACTAGATGGATATACAGAGAGGCAAATTGTTCATCAACTACCACAATAACAGTAGTTTGAACACTAGAAACTTATTTAAAAAACAAAGTATATTCTTATGAAACCCGTCACACCAAAATGCAATTTTGTCATCATATTCTTTCCACCAATCACAGCTCGTTTTCAAGTAATTGGTATAGTAACAGTCAGTTGTGACAACTAGAATTTTAAACTGAACTCAGTGTGTTTCCTCCTCACTGTGTCTTCTGTTCAGGCTTTGTTACTGTGAACTAGGCTCTGTGTAGATGCTTCCTAATGTTTCTTCTTCATTCACTCTTCCAAAAAGCAGCAGGCAGTGTTTACTCTCTGTCTGTCTGATCTACAGTCATTTTACAGAAGGAGTAAAATGTGCAGGTTAGAAGTAAAATGAGAACGGAGAGATTAATTGCAGAATAAACTTTAGGGTGGAATTTGTAAGTTCGCGTTGATTTTAGACATACATCTCCACAGTAATGTGAATTAAAACATTTTATATAGTCCTACTGATCACATTCTGCCTGCTTGTTTTTTAAGCCTGAATACCCCTGCACAACTCTGTGCAACATTTAAAAAAATTCAGTGTGAATATTTTGACTTAAAAAAAAAAACAAAAACTAAAACTGGGTCAAATATTTAAAATTTTCATCATATTTATGTGTGTCACATTCAGAATATAATGACCTGTATAGGACCTTTAAGCGTGAGAATAGGTAATCATGGCTTCCAACTCCCATCCAAGAGTCAAAGAAGTAAGCAATTCCTTAGTGAATAAAACTTTCCTAAAAGACTAAAGGTAGTGTGTGTGGATGAGACTAGAATAAATACATAATGATAGACTTAACAGGGAAAAACACTTTAAACAATTGTTGTGTTGGTATTGGATATTTTTTAAGAAAACACACTTAAGAAAATAAGTCAAACCAAAATAAAGGGAAGACATGCAAATTGTTCACCTGTTGCTTGCATTTAGAACTAGCACCCAATGTGCCTGCTATTAATCGCTAAATACCCACCAGTGTTGTTCTGTCAGAGCTGGATATTTATGCAAGATTAATGGCTTCACAGACTCATGAATGCAGTATGCATCACGCTTCTACTTCTAGATTTAAAAATATTACACATGCATGCATGATCATGCATATGGGGTCACTTTTGACACCCGGCCATTATGTAATGCCACATATGTAGATAAGGTTAGATGCATTAAGCAGTGCTTTCTAAATGCATGAAACCTACTTTATATGAACATGGATTTGCATTCTATCATCTGTAATCAGCAGGGCTGTGGTGAGCTAGCTGATGCTATGCCACTGGAGATTTGATACATGGGCAGGTTAACTCCACTGAGAGAGAAGGGCCAGGAACCAAGACAATGCATTCCCAAACACTTTTAATTTGACATTTTTTCTCTTCCCTGGTTCTATATTAAATTACATTCTATATTGGAGAAGGACCTCAGTAGCTTTCAGTAGTCCTTTGTAATCAGAAGACTGGGTTGAGAGATTCAAAATGATATATTAAATGACAAAACCTCATTTAAAGTACAATACTTTCACAGTTTCTACACTGAGAATACAAAGGCTGCACAGCTCGAATCAGTGGCTCTAACATTCTATATTCTTGAAGTAACGCCCTATTGACCTATAAGGTCCAGAGCCCAAACTGTGTGTACTGGTGAATTATATCTAGTTGGTATCTCTCAACCTCCTGCACTAGTTGCACTAGATTTGTACCTAGGTTATATAAGGTCAGTTGTTGTTTACAGGCCTAGTGTCATGCAATCCCCTCCACCTCTCAGACTCCATTTCCTCTGCTGATCCTCAGCTACTCACCCAACTGATCACATGACACTCAGACACGCCATCACCAGAGTACTGATTGCTCACACCTGGATCTCTGGAATGTTTTAGGCCTGGCAGTGTCTGAACTCTGTCTAGCTTCTTGCTCTGCCACCTTATTCACATTCTCCTTGTTTCATATCTCGGGAGATTGAAGGTCCGCTTTGTGTTTGACCTATTTTCTGTTTTGACTCTGCCTTGCCTCATCCTGTACTCAAGACTTTCTAGTTTTTATCCTTGCCTGTTTGACCCTTTTCTGGTTTGCATACCCTTTACCATTAAATTGGTATTTCTGTGTCTGCTCCCACCTGTCCAGCCCTGACATTTAGTGTGGAGGCGTTCATATATAGACAAACAAACAAAAAACAAAACAAACAAAAACCCCACATATGTGGATGATGTATTATTATGAGTTTTTCTTTTTAAAAACAAAAATGAAAATTATTTATAGGACGATCACGTTAGATATTATTTTGTTACCCTCTGTCTAATCAACAGTTAGAGTCTGAATGCAGGTTGGAGCATGTACATGTGTGCACAGAGCAGTAAACATGCACTGGAAGCTCCTTTGGCATTTAAACTGGGGATTTTATTTCAGCTGGAAACAAGTGAAATTTAGCTTTTTTTCTGAGCTGATTATTCACTGATAAATCACACAATGATGGTTGGATAGGGCAATCCTGCAGTTTGTTATGATACGTATCATATATGTACAAAGCTCAAAATACTCACATGTAACTGCATGTAAAGTGCAAATCTCTGTGGCTCCCCAATAGTTGCTTATATGTCCAAATGTTTGTGACTTCCTTCTAATGAATGTTTGTAGCTACTTGTGTTGCACCCACACAGATATGCAATGCACTCACAGCTTTCTTAGAATTCCTTGCAGAGAAGTACAATAGAGACAGGATTCTGCAGAATAAGCTCTTTTTCAGTACTTGATTTTGGAAGAAACAATGAATGAGAAGGTGCTCCAGCATTTTTGTTCATATAGTGCTTTAATTGCTATCCAGTTTAACCTAGCACTTCTGGCTGCCATTACAACATCTGCATCTGCTGAACACTGTGTTAAGGTGGTCATGATTTCCAAGAATTCATCAGTTATATAGTGACTGACTTCACATCTGTAGGTGTCAGCCAAAAGGCTGCGTCCTGTTCTTGTTCCTGGCAATGTTAAGCAGTAAAAATACCAGAATCTCTGACCATGGCTAAAGCTTAGCTTTCAGGAGACTAATTTTCACTCTAACTGCAATAACAGCTCCTTGTCATTTTTGCCATTATGGCAACTCACAAGCTTAGGTCAAAACAAACTAAAAACATACCACCTACAATTTGGCACGATGGTAGCTCTGTTATTTCTAGGCAGTTAGTATGCCTGTGATTAGACACTTTAAATCTCACAGGTTTTCTGCAGTAGTAACATTTATTAGAGGGTAACATTCTGCCAGAAAAAAATACAGAAAAAAATAAAAATAAAAATAAAAACAAAAACAACAACAAAGAATTAGACTGTTCAGACAAAAGACAAGCTGTTTTGTAGCCCAAGCAACCCCACTGAAAACGCCCACTGCAGAAGAAAAGCACTGAAAATGAAACCAGGTCTTTTTGGAGAGGTAGTTGTTAAAAATGCCTCAAATATTTATGCATAAGGAGGTGCTGACGATTTATGAACTGGAGGCTTTTCTTGCAGGTGTTCTACAACAGAGAGAACACTGACTCAGGAACTTTCTGTCTCTTTACAGAACAAGGCTGCTGGGGGTCCCTCTTTATCTTCCATTGTTAATGGATGCACTGTTTATGCATTTGTAACTTATACAAGGCACACATAAATGTTGTTCTATTGAGTTACTGCCCACTGCCTATCGCTTTGCTTCATTTACATTTGCACTTAATCATATTTCCTCTTATCAGTGGCCACACATTCGCACTATTCATTCATCAACAATAGTCTCAAACTGTGATGAAAGAGAAGTTCTTGTTTCTTAGTGTGAATCATTTTGCTCTTGTAGACTTTACAGAGATCTACAGAGCAAGTTCTACTATAATGTTGTGAAAGGAAGGTACTTTTTCTCTGTATGACTCTCTCTCTCTCTCTCTCTCTCTCTCATGTATATATAAACATGTACATAAGTATTCACAGTTTGCTCAATACTTTGTTGAAGCACATTTGGCAGCAATTACAGCCTCAGGTCTTCTTTGCAGAACCTCTCAAGCTCCATCAGGATTCGAAGGAGGTCAGTGCACGGTGACAATTTTAGCATCTCTAGACATGTTTTACTTGGGTTCAAGTCCAGTTTGGCTAGCTTTCACCTGGCGACATTCACAACTTGTCCCAGCCACCTTTGTTATCTTGGCTGTGTGCTTATGGTCATTGTCCTGTTGGAAAAGAAACGTGTGTCCTAGTCTGAGGTCCAGAGTGCTCTGGAGCAGGTTATCATCAAGGATGTCTCTTGTACATCACTGCAGTCATCTTTCCTCGAACCCTGACTAGTCTCCCAGTTCCTGCTGCAGAAAATCATCCCCACAGCATGATGCTGCCACCACCATGCTTCACTGTAGGAATGATATTGGCTAGGTGATTAGTAGTGCCTGGTTTCCTCCAGATATGATGCTTAGCACTGAAGCCAAAAAAGTTCAATATTTTTGTTTCTCGTGGTCTGAAAGTCTTTAGGTACCTTTTTTGGCAAACTCAAGATGGGCAGTCATGCCTTTACTTTGAGTAGTAGCTTGTCACCCTAAGCATATACATGCCTGATTTGTAGAGGTTGCAGAAATGGTTGTCCTTCTCTGTAGCTTTCTTCTTCCACAGTGCAATGTTAGAGCTCTGTCAGAGTGACCATTGCCCTGGTCACCTCCTGAAGACCCTCCCATTATGATCACTGCGGCCTGCTAAGACATGCATAGTTTATTATGGGAACCTGAAACAGGTCAAGTTGTAGTGAAACATCTAAAGGATGATCAGTGAAACAAGGATCAACCCAGCTCAATTTTGAGTGCCAGCAAAGTTCAGAATATTCATGTACTTTTTATATATTTTTTTCTTCTATATATTTTAATACATTTTAAAAGACAAAGTTTTCTACTTTTGATATTGTGATGAATTGTGTGTGTAGAAATTTGAGGTGAAAAATTAATTTAATTCATATATCTATATATATATATATATATATATATATATATATATATATATATATATATATACTCTCTCTCTCTCTCTCTCTCCACATTCTGTATTTTTTGACCGCTTCTCTCACTTCTTATTTTCAAGGTCTGTTTCTCTCTGCCTTTCATATAAGTGCTCTTCCTTCCTTCCCCCTCTCTTTTCTTTCTCACCTCCTCTCTGTGTACCATCTCACCCCTCTGTCACTGTCTACAAGCTCCTCTCTCTTTTTTTCTTTCACCTCTTTGTCTACTCTCTCTCTCTGCTCGCCTGTCTCTCTCTCTCTTGTCTCTGCCTGAGCCAGATGAGCTGAAGCCTGCGGTGTTCTCCCTTGCAGGCTGCATATCACCATTATCCTTATCATCCATCATGCACAGCATTCACACACACACTCACGCACACACACAGCAGGTGTAGCCGAGCATGTAATGGCTCACCAGCACTCTTTACATGTCCTCCTCATTGTTTTGCCCAAAGGGGTCTATCAGACCTGTTGTTCATGCGACCATGTTGTTTTCTCTCTCTCTCTCTCTCTCTCTCTTCTCTCACTCTGTGTGTTTGTGTGTGTGTGTGTGTGTGTGTGTGTGTGTGTGTGTGGTAAGGTATTTGTGTTAGTAGAAAGAGAGAGGTATTAAAAATCACTAATTACACTCATTATTTGAGGTACATTCCTCCAGCTTCAGAGGTTTTTAATTGTGAATTTTATGGATGAATCCTATACTTTTTAGGAATTTATAGAATATAAGGGGTTAATGTATGAGAGTGTGTGTGTATATATATATATATATATATATATATATATATATATATATATATATATATATATATATATATATATATATATATTACACAAAAATAAAAAAAAACACAATAATAATGTACATAAGTATTCACAGCCTTTGCTCAATACTTATTTGAAGCACATTTGACAGCAATTCATGTCTTTTTGAGTATGATGCTACAAGCTTTGGCACAGCAGTTTTTGTGAAGTTTCTCTCATTCTTCTTTGAGGAACCTCTATGGCACCATCAGACTGGATGGGGAGTGTCTGTGCACAGCCATTTTTAAATATCTCCAGAGATGTTCAATCGTTTTCAAGTCTGGGCTCTGGGTGGGCTACTCAAGGACATTGACAGAGTTGTCCTGAAGCCACTCCTATCTTGTTAGCTGTGTGCTTAGGGTCCTTGTCCTGTTGGAAGAAATATCTTCATTCCATTCTGAGGTCCAGAGTGCTCTGGACCAGGTCATCATCAAAAATGTCTCTGTGCATCACCGCAGTCATCTATCCCTTGACCCAGACTAGTCTTCCAGTTCCTGCTGCAGAAAAACCTCCCCTAAGCACGATGCTGCCACCACCATGCTTCGCTCTAGGTGATGAGCGTGCTTGGTTTCAATCTTTTTGTTTCTCATGGTCTGAGAGTCCTTTGGGTGCCTTTTGGCAAATCCAGATGTGCTGTCATGTGCCTTTTACTGAGAAGTGACTTCATTTTGGCCAGTCTACCATACAGGCCTGATTGGTTTGAGTGCTGCAGAAACAGTTGTCCTTCTGGAAGGTTCTTCTCTCTCCAGAGAGCGACATTGGAGCTTTGTCAGAGTGACCATTGGGTTCTTGGTCATCTTCCTGACTAAGACCCTTTTACCATGATCACTAAGTTTGGTTAGGATTAGGCTTTGGATTTAGGTTAGGTTAGGGCCAAGATAGTGGTTAGAATTTAGCTTTGGGTTGAGGTTATTTGGTAGTGCAATCTTAATTGAAACAATAACTGAAATAATTATCTTCCTGTAACTATCACAGAGTTCCTTACACCTCTCTACTGGAATTCTGGAACACTATTCTTTTGCCAGTGGCTCCAGGCCTCAAATTATGAAGTGTGCCTTCTCTCAACTGCTGTTTTGAGTTCTTTGTCTCTTTGGGTCATTGATAGAAGACCGATGACCTCTGATGAAAATCCAACTTTCTGACACTGGGCCCTACATTATTCCCAAAAATTGCTTGTTTGTGTTCAGATTTCATGAACATTTCAAAACAGTGAGTGCATTTTTCAAAACAAATGCAAACAGTGCTAAACAATGGATTACCAGCAAAAAAACAGATGACTCAGTAAAAATGATGGCAACATTTCTTTACGCAACCTACTCTAAACACAGTCCTGGTTCTATTCCTAACCCTAAACTCATTCCAAACTCTAATTGTAACCATCATCCTAGCCCTAACATTAACCTCAACCCAAATACTAATCCTAACCATTATCCTGGCCATAACCGTAACTCTAACCATAACCTCACTCCAAAGACTAACCCTAACATTAGTCTGTTGTGACTAACCCTGTATCTATCTTATTAGTTGAAATCAAGTATGGTTTCATGTTAGTTAAGGTGTGAATTGCAGGGGCTGTCTTCCATTTTGCAATTCTAGACACTGTCTGTTTCATCAGATTCTTAGGTGAAGAGTTGGGGGGCTAAAATTGTTGGTCTGCAGTACAAAAAGCTGACTTAATTTCAGCTCTGGCATCTGCCCATTCTCTCAATTTATTGGCTCTGACAGAGAATGCTGCAACTCTGTCATGTCCTCTGCCTTTGCTTTCTCTCACTCTACACAAAAGGTTTGCAAGGGAGGAGGCACAGGCTTGCTTGTTTTTCAAGGATGGCGATCAACGCCACTCACACTTTCACATTTTCACATTTCTTCTTTTGAATTCCATGCTGTTGCAGTATATTTTCCCTCCAATTTCCTCATCATTGTTCTCTATCAACCTCCTGGTCTATTGGGCAATTTTATTGATGAAATCGATACTCTCCCGAGTAGTCTCTCTGTTGAGACTTCACTTATTCTCATTGGTGATTTCAACCTACCATCTGAAAAACTACAGTCATCATGCCTCCTCCAACTTCTATCTTCATTTGGCCTCACTTTTAACCAGTCTTGTCCAATGCATAAAGCAAACAACACATTGGACCTAATTTTCAGCAGACCTGCATCTGCCTTGGATCTGACAATTTACTCCTCTTGACTTTTATAACCATCACTTCTTACCCTTCACACTTGCCCTTCCTTCTTTTCCAGCACACATAGTCACTTCAACTTCTTCCACCTTTCACCACAGTCTTTGCTCTCTCTTTCTCCCTCATCTCTTGCCTCCACTTTTCTAACCACCGTTTGACATTTTGATTCCTTCTCCTCCCTCCCACTGGAAACTACTACAATCACTTACCTTTGATCCACCTCCTCTTTAGACAATCTTCTCTGTCCTCTCTCTCCAAGGCCTGCAAGAACCTCCAGACCTACCCCTATTTTTTGATGGACGTTCTGTACAACAACCAAAGATCATTGATGTACACTGAAAAAGGTGAAGAAAATCACAACAGGACTGAGGCCTCTGTGCATACTGGGATCTACTTTCTTGATTTTCTCCTACAAAATTATCCTTTTACAAGGAGAGACTGGAAGCATCTGCATTTGATCCATGCCAGCTCTTCGCCATATTCTCTTCTCTCCTAAACCTCCTTACTCCCTCTGCACCAACTGGTCTCATGGCAGAGAAGGTTAACAAAATCCACCAATCCTTTCTACCTACCTCTACTCCTCCAACCAGACACCATTCTCTTCCTCCTATCTCTGTCTTGTTTGTCTCTACTTTCCACAGATGGTATCCTTTATCTTCTTTCACCAAACAATCCAACCACCAGTCCACTAGGCCCTATCCCTTCCACACTATTTCAGACAATTGCTCCAGACATTTTTCCTTTAATTACTTTAATTGTAAACAGTTCATTCTCATCAGGTCATGTTCCATCTACCTTCAAGGCTGTCAGAGTGGCCCCAATCTTGAAGAAAACAACTCTAGATAGCATGGAGATTAACAACTATAGACAATTACCTCTCTACAACTCTCCAAATCCTTTCTATCTGGGCTTCATTTGGAGACCATCAGGCCTTTGCAACTTCTCCAGCTGCAGCTGCATTTTGTCTTTAATGTTCCCAAGTTCATTCATGCAACTCCCCTGCTGCATTCCAATCGTTCCTGTAACTGCCCACATCAAATTCAGGACCTTGATGCTAGCCTACAAAGTCAAAAATGGACTAGCCTATCCATACTTGATGGCAATGTTCAAAACTCAATATATACCAACAGTAAATCAAACACAGCTCAGCTTGACCCATCCCTCAAGATACACGGAAAATAAACATTTAGACTCTTTTCTGTCCTGGCACCAAAATGGTGGAACAAACTTCTCTTGAGGGTCCAAACAGCTGAGTCACTCACTGTGTTCAAACACAGACTGAAGTCTCTTCTCTTTCAAGAATATTTAACTCATTAAAGGTTTACATTTATACTAAATTTTGTTTGTCTCTAATCTGACATTTGTTTTTGGCAGCATCTAAGATTGAAGCTAAGATTCTAGCCTCTATTGACTAGCTAAGGATGTCTTTTGAGTGCACAGCTAAACATATTTGTAAGTCGCTCTGGATAAGAGTGTCTGTCAAATGTCATTAATGTAATCCTAAACATCATCCCATGTAACCCTCACCTCAATCCAAAACCTAATCCTAAACTTTGTCAAGGTCCTTTTCCTAACCCTAACCTCAATCTAAAACCTAATACAAACCATTTTTCTGGCCTTAACCCTTGCCTATATCCAAAGCCTAATCCTAAAAATGTTCCTGGTCCTTTTCCTAACTCCAAAATCAATCCAAAACCTAATCCTAACCTTCAGCCTGACCAGTTAATATCAACCTAATATAGTAAAGATCCAGGTCCATACTGGTGTCAGCATGTTTAAAACAGCTGGTTGAGGATATTTAGCTGGTCTGTTTCAAAGCAATGATCATTGAGTTTTGGAAACTTCTTCACATATGAACTTGGACTGAATTAGTATATCAAACACTTATTGTATTTATGTATTTATTTACAACCTATTATTCTATACATACTTCACTGCTTCACATCATTGATATTTTATATTATGTTGGAGAGATGAGTCCAAAATGGACCACTTCCAATAAAGTGTCATTATATATTGTCATGCCTTTAGCTTCTTGCAATTGAAACACAAAAGCAAAGGGCACATTTTCATTTAGGTTTGAGTTTCCTCTTCCTAATTAGCATTTTAATTTTAGATTTGTCCATAAAATACCAGTATGTAAATGAAAATGAAATGAGGAAAAGCTTTATTTATTTATTGTCACAGTTAATCTGTTATTGTGTAAAAAATGACATTTCAAATGTGGTTTCATTTTATTTTTAAATTTGTCACAATATTTGTGCACATATATGGAAATAGAAATGGCAAAGAGGTATTTGTATTTTTCATTTTACTGTTTTCATTTCAGTTTCGTTTTGAGCTGGAATTTCTTCTAATAGTATGCACACTATTGGAAGGACTCAAACTTTCTACAGTCAGGTCATTTGAATCAGTGTTGTTGTGTTGGTTTCTACTACTTTTACTGCCCAGCTCACTAGGAAGATTTGATTTTTTTCAAATGTGAAATGGAAAATGGGCCTTTTTCACATGAGTAATGAGCATTGGAATTTGCTCATTATTATAAGGCATAGATGTGAACAACTTTAAAGTTTAAAATGCCTGATGTATTTTTTCGTAAGGACCAAGATCAAATGTAAAACGATTCTTAGGACAATATTTCTGAAAGAGAAACATTGTTCACATGTTAAATATGTTTTGTTAGCAGGGAAAATGGGGTTTTCCATAACCTATTCAGATGCAATCTGAATAGGTTATGGAGACTATCTGAAGACTCCATAATGTCTTTCTCCAGTAGCCTAACCTAAACAGTGCCTTATTTACCTCCAAGATAAGGCCATATTTCAACCTGAACAAAATGAACAAAATAATTAACATAACTATCCCATTGTTCACATATTTATGGAGTGAAATACATTTTCAGTTCACAATTTAGTATAAAGCCCAAACAGAGCACCTGCTGTTGTCAGAAGGGCAGCAGGTTTCTGCTGGGTTTTAAATACATCTATTCAAAGGTTAAACTGAAATTGTTAGCCTAGTTTAAATCTGAATGCAGATCCAGATCCAGAGGACAGGCAATGGCACATTACACCCTTTTTATATATATATATATATATATATATATATATATATATATATATATATGTTGAAGTGCATACATGGTCATGCACATGGGATCATTCTGGAGTTCAAATACAACCCGAGGGACATGAAAGCATGTACAGTGTAAAAGTGTGACGGATTTTGATAACAGTTTTTCACTCCTCCCTGTGCAGTGCTTTAGTGTGCCACGGGCAACTCTTTACTCCTGCACCCTGCACAAACCAAAATAGTTGCCTCTCAGTGATTACCATCCGGCCCCACACCTCTGCATCAATGATGGCATTACCCTGCTGTTACAATCCCTATTATCTGCTGTTTTTATCACTCAGTTGTCCCAATTCTCCATCCAAAATGGCTGCCGGCTGCCTGCTCCAGCTTTGCCTGAGTTCACTGGCTGATAATACTGCTCTCGCTGGACCAAGAGCCTCAGCCAAGAACATGGGCTCCTACTCAGTGCCCACTTTCAGATCTGATTGTTGTTCCACCTATGCATTGGCCGTGGATGTGATTGGTGCTGGAGGCCAGTTTTGGGAAGTGCCGAAGAGTTCCTTTTTTTTTTTTTTTTTTTTTGCTTTATTGATTGTGAATTACTGTAATTTGAAGTTGCAATCACATATCTGATGCTAATGAAATGCATTTCTGTGTATGCTCAATTCAGGTGTACCTGTTGTAAAATAATTGGGGTTTAAATCACTTTTACTTGACCAACATATTTGTCTCGCTCTACAAATTACATCGGAAAGCCATACACAGATGGGTGGTGAAATTAATTTAGGAAAATTACATTTCATATGTAGATTGCACTCAGTTTAATGATTGGGATTACATTTAGAGTGTGCCTGGTGGGTGTCTGGGTAGGTGGGTTTTGGGGGAGGGGGGGATTTGGAATGCTTACTTGCAATTCTGGGTGTATGTGTGTGGCATTGACTGAAGGGATTCTCATTGTACACAACATGCAGTGTGTGTGTGTGTGTGTGTGTGTGTGTGTGTGTGTGTGTGTGTGTGAAAGTGAGAGAGTGTGTCTCACACTTTCAGTTGAGCGTAAAAGCCTGTGCCCAATGGCCCGGGGCTCGCCTCCTTCTTCCCCTGGAAGCTGTTCAGGCTAAATTACTCAGAACAGCACCTTCCTCTCCACCCCCAAACACTCCAATTTTCTGCCTCTTATGACACAGATGCAAGCTATACTTTTGGCCTGCAAGCTCGGCAATCTGCAAGAAAGCAGCAGCAGTTTCAGGCGGTGAGACCGAAAGTAAATGAGCGATAGGGAAGGGAGGGAGACATAGAAGAGGGCAAGAGAAATAAAGAAGAGAAAAAAGGGGGAAATTTACCTTACCTAGAGAGTGCAAGGTCCAAAGGAAGTTAAAAAAAAATAAAAAAATGGAAGAGTGTAGAATGCTTGTACATATTTATTGAAAAAAAAAAAGATAGATAAAGGGTAGATGTGTAAAGCCATTGTCTGAATAGGAGTGTGTGATGAGAGAAAGGCAGTGAAAATGATAGAGACAGAGAGGGAAGGTCAAACATTCCTCCAGGATGTCTGTGCAAGCTCTTATCATGGGAAGGATAGAGATGAGGGAGAGGAGAGGACAGGGCAAGACAGGTAAGGCTCATGTAAAATGGTCACACCTTCCCGTGGGGTGATGGAAACCTTGAGAGGTCCAAAAAGAAGAATGAATCGACCTCGACGAAGAAACACTTGAGCATCATTTTCACTTTCTCTAGGTCTCTCTGAGAAAGGCAGTGAAGCAGATGTTCATTCTTTCAGTCACCATCCAGAAAAACGTATTGTAGACAATCATACTACTGTGCAAAAATCTGAGAGCAACTGTCATTCATTTCAAATGGCAAGAAAAAAAAAGAAAAGAGAAAATCTCCAAGGTTCAGACTTTGATGATGGACCATTTTTACCATTCAGGTAATCCCAAACACATTCACTAATATTGAGGTCTGGACTTTAATATTGGGTGGTAAGTCCAGTATTATGAGAACACCAGAATCATATGCAGGAAGGACAGAATGAACTATGGAATTTTTAAGAACAAAATAGTGTTTTACTGGACATTTAAGAATAATGGGTGTTCTCTGATATTTGTCTAGTACTGTAAATGACTAAGAATGCTTCTTTATATTGTTCTTTGGAAACTGGTCTAAATCAAGTGCTAAATACAGGGATATTCTTTGAGCCTGGGATGGAGGTTCACCTTCCAACAGGACAATGACCCGAAGTATACTGCCAAAGCAACACTCAGGTGGTTTAAGGAGAAATATTAACATGTAATGGATTGGCCTATTCAAAGCTCAGACCTTAAACCAATTGAGAATATCTGGTCAGACTTGAAGATTGTTGTTCACTAATAATCACCAGTAAACTGGAGGAATGGGCAAAAATCCCAGTGACAAGATGTATTAAGCTTATACTTATCCAAAGAGAATTGCAGCTGTAATTGCCAAAAGGTGGCTCTACAAAGTAGATTAATCCATTTTAATTCCAGATTGTGAGATAGCAAAATGCCAAGGCACTTCACAAGGCACCGTACACTATAAAAATCAGGACTGGGGATAATTAATATTTACTAAATAATTAAAAGTTACCAATGCATAACAAAAAGGACTACATGTAGTTAAAAATCAAATTACTCTGAATTTAACAATTGATTTCTTTATAAATTTCATTATTTTTTCACAGTTTTAATAAAATTAGCCATGATAAACTGATTACAGAAAATTCATACATTTTGCTCATTAGGATATCTTTGGTTTCATTTATCTTACATTTCTGCCCAATGTGTAGTGTTATATCATATCTAATGCCTCTTTATGATTTCAGCTAATTTGGATACCCTCTTTTTGCGTGGGGTAACTTCCATCCCTTCCCCATCCTAAGAAGCTATAAACTTAGCAATAAAGAACAAACAATCATTTTTGCTCTCAGAGGTGAGTTTTTCTTTTGTCCTCTCTTCTTAGATGGGTGTTATTGTATTGTCTTTCAACCTAATAACCTAATGTTGTGATATCCTTAATTAACAGAGCATTTAGTTAGTAACTAAATATAGGTATATAGGTATGGATATAGGCAAACAGTTAGTAACTATATAGTATCCTGCCTTTGCTTACAATGGAATGTAGGACTGTCCCTAAAACCGTTTCTGGGCTTTGGAGGTGCGATGACAGTTATCAATAGAGAATATTTGAAGCTGCCACAGTGAAGGAAGGGGTGGCTGTAAGGGTCATTTCAGAAAATCCACTTCCCTCCATTTTGTACCTCCCTCCCCCCTAAACCTATAATCTACTTCTCATTAGCTCTCATTAGTCTCTATGATTCTTTTACAGCATACCCATGATTTTAAAAGGAAAGCAAACATTTAATATAAGAAATCCTGTTGATGGACTTCGTTTAAGCTGTTTAATAGCCTAAGATAGCAGGCTTGACTATTGTTTGTAGCTTGGAGAGCCATATAGTGTACAAATTGTATGATTATGTGTAGCTGAAATAGGGATTCTAGAGAAGGCTAGCTTTCTAAATAAACGAGTACAACAGAGTGGATAACTTTGAGGTAGCCTAACAAGACAGGTGTAGTTCCTTTGCACTCTAGCATAAGTTCCTGTTTCTTGTTTTAAACATAAATATTGGAAAAATTACTGGCATTCTTTGCACACCCATAAAGCCTGCTTGGTTTGAGCTGCAGAAGCATTAAACAGCAGTCAACATAATACAATATTTTAATTTTGTTTAATGTTAAATCACTGCTTCATACACGTTTTAATCTCACTGGCACAGCAGAATGTTGTATTGAAGTGTTCGAGTGGAACTGTACACAACAATAGAATTTTCATATAATAGCCTATAAATGGAAACTAAAATCTTACCATTTACTTATTTTATGCCTTGCTAAAACTGGACAAATCAGTTTAATTTAATAAAATTACAAATGTGTTTCCTTGGTTTACACAACAAAATTAAAACGCATTCAAACAGTTGTCTGTAGCAAAATTAAGTAAAAAAATAAACACTCTTCCCTCAAATACGCATTGTTATTTTGACTGCAAGAAACATCCATGAGTAACTATAGTTGGTAAACTGAAGAATGTAACTTTAACTTTAAAGCATTTAACAAGCTTTACAGATAACAATGTAACTGTTTTGAGAGTCACTCAATTTCCTTTCACTCCACATGAGTCCATTTTCTTAAGCCATTATCTTATTCTTGAGGCTATTCACTTTTGGAGACAGCTATAAACAAACCAATTCTAGGAGAAGTTTCTGAAAGACTTCAAATGTGTACCTGAGCTCCTTACTATAAGCAAGACTGCATATGCAAGTGTGGAACAAGCCCTTGGAAAGTTACCCAGATCAGTTAGTACTTTCACATTCTCTACCATCGTTCTCTATAAGTCCAAAGGACTTGCTGACCTGTGTTGATTTTGTAGATTTTCATCCATTGGACTGCAAGGTCCTGAGAAACATTGTCTCCACTGGCATCCATAAATAAAAAAAACTCAGGACCTTAGAAAAATGCTAGAATCAACAGCTTATTCATTAAAACCACCTCATTATATCTAACTATTTAGCATATAAGAACACTCTGTGGTTGTATAGTTACAGACTACAAACTTGGTTACACTGCTCTTCAATTGTCAGGACCCCCAGAGAACCACCACAGAGCAGGTATTATGTGGGGGTGGGTCATTCTCAGAATTGCAGTGACACTGATGTGGTGGTGTTGTGTTAGTGTGTTGTGCAGGTACAAGTTGATCTCACAGAACAGTGTATTAAACACCTCAGTGTCACTGCTGAGCTGAGAGCAGTCCAAACAAAACTCTCCAGGCCATGTGGGCAGTGTCATGTATCTACATATGGTCAGTGTGTTGTGTTCTGGCTGTATTTTGTCACTTGAAGTTCCCAGGACCTACAAGCTGAGCTAAGAAAAGAGAAAGAGAGAGCACCATTTTCTTTTTTACATGTACATGAACTTACATCATACTCTTTCAAGAGTTGATCTGTGAGTCCTGAGTCACACCATCAAGCACCAAATGACAACTTCTTTGGTATGTTAAAGTACAACTGGGAGCCTGAAATGACAATAATCCTTAATCCTTCAATATCACATGCCACTGTTACAACTTTATTTTACAGTAAGCATGAAAGAACACACAACCTTAACTACCCTCAAGGTGCCAGTGTTTCCCATACTGTGCTAGCTTATAAAATGCTTTCAAAAACATATTATTTTTGTTGTCCTTTACAAGACACCATCAACTTGTCATCGGCTCATCTGAGGCAATCTGGAGAAGGTTTATTTGCTTGACTTCTGCATGATGGATGTTAATAATTCTCAACTAATACATTTTTACAGCATGTAGCTTATATTACAGTTAAACAAACCTCTATCAATTAGAAAAATGCTTAGCATTATCAAAACATGATTACTCCATGTAAACTTTAATTAAAGGATAAATAGATTGCCAGTGGGCGGCACGGTGGTGCAGTGGATAGTGCTGTTGCCTCACAGCAAGAAGGACCTGGGTGGGGTGACCTGGGAAGTTTCAGTGTGGAGTTTGCTCTCCCCGTGTTTGCGTGGGTTTCCTCCGGGTACTCCGGTTTCCCCCCACATTCCAAAGACATGCATGGTAGGTGAATTGGTGACTCTAAAGTGGCCCTTAGTGTGTGCATGTGTGCGCCCTACGATGGATTAGCACCCTGTCTAGGGTTGTTTCCCGCCCTTGTGCTCAGAGTTGCCGGCTGGGCACCGGCTCACCCGTGACCCTATTCAGGAATAAGCGGTTCAGAAAATGGATGGATGGATGGATGGATAGATTGCCAGTGTATATTATTTTCCCGTTGTATACCTACAGCTGAAAAAAGGTCCGTAAATAAATGTTTCCCTGGCATTCTTTTTATGCATGGTAATCCAATTAAAGTAAGCCTGCCTGTCCCCTTTCCTCCCTGCCTTCCATACTCGCAAGATCTGAGAGGTCCGAGACGTTTCAAAATAAGGCCTGACTACAGGGTCAACGTCAAAGAATTTCAATCATAAATATTAACCTTCAACATGTACACCTTTGGTCAGAATTAAATATTTCTGCATACTCATCATAGTCTTCAGGTAGACCAGCAATTCCAAGTCAAATCAAATATGCCTTTTAGAGACGTTTCAAAATGTTATTTTTTGCTGGACAGTGCACAGCACTGGAACTGTAAAGCTGTTTTTTCCTTGGTTTTGCTGGTGTTGTATTTCCTGTTCCCATCTGAAAGTCAGGGTTTTTTTTTGCAAATCTAACATTACTACCTTTGCCTGCAGAAACCAGGCTTCAATATTTTATAAATTCAGCAAGTTCCACTTGGGCAATTGGTAGCAAAATATGCAGACCAGAAGCTTCAATCAGCAGCACCAAGGCCCAGTAATCCTGTTTCTCCCAATAGCAAGGTGGGGCACACAGCAGTCTAGCTGTAAAGTGTTCAGTCTGAGCCAAGCCACTAACCTCCATTTCTCGTAGGCACCAGGGGGCACGCAAAGTCTCTGTGCATTAGACCGCGTGCAGAGCAAGCAGTCAATACTATCAGCACTGGCAGATCCTGCCGGCGGACCAGTCAGAGGCAGGTGCAGGCTGACTGAGAGTTTTGAAGGCATTAAGTTGCCCGTTAGCAGCAGGCTAATATTGACTGGGTGAAGCACGCAGTGGATGGAGAGAGTGAACTGAAAGACACAGACTTGTTGCAATCTGCTGATGTTTGAAAACACTGAAAACATCTTTTGTTTCTACAAACTACATTGCCTTCTTTTCGTTGCAGCCCTATCGAGAGTCCAGGAAATGGCATATTATATGCTGTGTATATACTATATACTATGTTACAATGTAGAAGCCAAAATGGTGAATAGTCATGTCTATATTGGGTCCAAAACATGGGAAATACGACTTGTGTTAAATTATATCAAAATGCATTTTATGAGTATGTCATGAATCATTTTTCAATTTAAATTTTTCAAGAAAAATTAAAGAAGTAATTTAGTAGTACTGATGTACGTATGTACACTGGTGCCTGCAAGTCTGCAAAGCCTTTAGAATTTCTTATATTTCTGCACAAATCAAGTTTCAGTCCACTGAGAGATGTCCTAAAATGTTCCTTTAAAATATAGCTCTTTGCAACCCTGCCATGCACAGCTTTGTTGTTCAGTATTCTCCTGAAGATGGACCCATGAACATTAACATTAGCCAATGTGATAAAGGGTTTTAATTGTTTAGAATATTACCTTGGATTCCTCCATGATTTTGAGGAGTATTGCATGCCTTGCTCTTCGCATGATCTTTGTTGGTTGACCACTCCTGGTGAGGTTAATAATGGTCTTTAATTTTCTCAATTTTTGCATAATCTGTCTGACTGTGGACTAATGGAATCCAAAATCCATCAATAAGTTGGTTTTGTAACATTTTCCAGTCTGATGAGCATCAGCAACTCTTCTTCTGATCTCCTCATAAATCTCCTTTTTTTGTGCCATGATGCATTTCTACAAACATGTGAACATTCCATTAATTAAATACACCTGACTGTAATTTCACTTTCAAATGAATTGCTAACCCTAAAACTATATATACTCTTGCCACTAATATGCAATATTGGATTAAATAATTATAAGTGTAATAATTTTCATTATTTGTTTGATTTGGTTCTCTGTATCTACATTTAGGACTTTTTTAGGACTACATAGGAAATATGATGAAATTTCAAATTTATGTCAATTTGTAAGCACAATGGTACTGACAATTAAAAATGTATTTAATCATTTAAAAGTATTGTGATACATATTGTGTGCATGGTGTCCTGGTAGAGGAATGAATATACACATTGTAATTAAAATTTCTGTGCTCATAGTTGTTCTTCAGGTAGGGTAAATTAATTGGTGATCACTTGAATGAACATCTGCAGAGAAGAAACAATGTTTTGACCTGTGTTTGGTTCATGTTGTGGTCATACTTGTCTGACAGCAGACTAGCCTCCTCAAGATGTCTCAAGGCTAGGCTACACTTTGCTATTATTGTATTTGGTTAAGATGGAATGAGATCAAGGCCACAAAAGTAAAATAAATCTCATTTAATTCTTGTTCTTAAAAGGTGGACTAATTCTTAGAAGACAGCTGACACAAATGTAATGTTTGCTCATTTTGTAACGTATGAACATCCATAAAGTGATATAACAAAATACAAGAGATTTTCTCAAAGTAAGACCTGGCATACAGTGATGCAAAAGATGGGAAAGCAGTTAGGTTTTGTAAAACAATGTATAGATGAATAGATAGATGGATGGGTGGACTTTATTGATCTCCAAGGGGTAATTCAGCCACAGTTATAACCTAAATTTGATGTTTTCAAAGCAACACATTGTAAATTCAGCCCACTTCCTTTATTGTATGGATCCCACAATCAATAAGAAACATCAAAAATAAACTGTGATTAATCTTTTTCTGTGACACTCAGTGTGATGAATGGTGAGATACTGCTGTAGGCTGGTGAATGTCTGTGATAAACAATGCATTATGTTAGAACTTCTACAAAGAGTGCTGGTGAGTGTCATTTTTCCCTCCAGCGTTCAGAGCTAACATCTGACAAATGACCATCCAGAATGCATGATGTTTGTTGATCTTGCTTGCTGACTGAAATGAAAAACAGGGATATATGTTTCCTTCAGATGTTTTTTTGTGTAGCAGTGATGAGAATATGGCTCATAGGTCAACTTGATTCATGATGTTTGGAGGTAGCTATAGAGGGAGCACTCATTAAACAAGTTTAGCATGTTAGGAAGCCAAATTTGTGAGAAATGAATAGGACATGATAGTTTTTAAATATTGGATAAAAGTGGAGGAAATGTTAAACTAGGAGTGTTTAAAGGAATCCTAGGATGTCAAACTGCTTTTACAGTATATAGGCATAGTTAAATAATGAAAACTTGTTGTGTCCCCCTTCAAATAAAATCCTGTATAAGCAAATCAGGGCTAGAAAACAATTCCAACAGTCACAATATACATGAATGCAGCCTACAATAAGAAGCCCTAGATGAAGTCAGCAAAAGAGTAAAATGTAATAGCTAATTCAGGAGAGTATAGTGTTGTTTATATTGGAGAGCGGCAAATCACCTCCAGGCTGCTAGTTATAGGAACACATTTACATTTACATTTGCAACATTTAGCAGACACCCTTATCCAGAGTGCTGTCCACTCAGACATCCTTAGCTAGTAGAAGAGGCTAGAATCTGGAGATTCCTCAAGCTTAGGTGCTCTCGAACTCAAATGTCAGTTCAAAGACAAGATTCAATATGATTATAAACCTTTAATAACACAGGTTTCTACTGGACTACTTCAGCTGACTAGCAAACAGGAGCTAACCTGAAAGTCCAACTCTGGGAGGTTGTGGGGGAGGTTGGTATCTACAATATGCTTGGAGTATTATATTGTCTACCATGACTAGGAATACATTTTTAGAACTGTCATGGCATGGGGGTCACAGTTCAGTGTGAGCACTTTCAAAGAGAATATACGTGAGAAAAATCATGTGTCTACTTTTACATTACGTTTGTCTACTGTTACATTTGTATTTCTCACAATTCAATGATCATATTGCCCACCCATGCTATTTTATAATATGCAACTTCTGTGTGTTTTGCTAGTGTCAAAAACCTTTTAATAAAAGCAACGCCTAGACCCTAGACCAATTCTGTTGGATATTTTTAATAGTCTGACATGGTTTTATTTGCCAAAAAAAAGTAGAAAGGAATTTAAACGTGGCAGACACACATGTCACATTTTATTTATAACACAATATCTGGGCCAGTGATGTCATCAGCCCTGTCCCCTTTTTATGATCAGTCAGAGTCTGCATGCAGCTTCAGCATGTACATGTGAACAGAGCAGTAAACATGCACTGGAAGGCTGCTTAATGTCAGAACTCTACAGATTTTAGGCACATAAACACAGGTGGAAGAAATGTGTATTCCAGAGACTGTGACCTGGAACAAGTCATATGATCATTCAGGTAGACCCACCATGGTTAGTCTTGTAGTTTGTTATGACATTTCATGTTTGAAGGTTACTCTGATCCTGAGAGAAGTCAAGAAAACTGCATGTAGCTGCCTGCAAACATCTCAATGTTAGGTAGTAAATGGATTTGTTAAAAGATATCTGTGCCTATTTCCCAGCTTTTGTAATGTACTTACTATGTATGCACCTTTGTATGTCAAAAACAACCCAAAATTCTGAATGCATGCATTCTTTGGTAACTGTAAAGCATATCTGTCGAAAGTTAATGAGAAAATGACAAAGTACACATAACTTCCATTCTGTCAAAGGTTATTGTTTAAAAAAGAACTCTCAAAAACACACAAAAAATCTGGAAACTTTTGTTGCTTTATCAAGAGCAGGTTTTCTCCTAATTTCCTAGTAGTATGTGCATCCTCCAGTAATAAGATGCAATGGTGATGTTGACATTTTTGTATGCCTTAGTGATCGCATTATCTCCAGCCCTTGAGAGAAAACCATTGACATTTATCACTGGGTCTTTGTGTACAATGAGGGAAAATAAGTAGTATTAGTATGCAGACTCGGATACTAATTAGCTAATTAATTCAAATCTAAATCTTTTCGTACCTTACACAGCAGCAAATGTTTAGCCAAGTGAAAAGAACTTCAGATCCTGCAGTGGTATTTTAAGGCCTGATTTTAATGTAGCTTTTGTCAAGAGCTTTTGCCCTTTAGTGGGGTGAGAGGCCTAGACTGAAGATGGCAATCATAACCAAAGTCACTGATCGCTTATTTATTCTCTTTCTCCCACTTACAAATAACAACAACAACAACAACAACAACAACAACAATAATAACAATAATAATAATAATAGTATTAATGGTGATCAGTGCACGGTACTACATGCTGCATTGAGGCATACAAACCATTGGTTCTTTTATTTGAACATCTCATTTTGGCATCTGATATCCTGTCCTTGTTGTGAAAGTTTGCCACTTAATTACACAACAGAACCACAAGAATAAAACTCCATGTGTTTCCAGGCCCTCTTTTCTCTTCTTTTTCCTTACTTTGTTCTTCAGCAGAGTCTGAACTTTTGAGAGAACCTACATTTCCCAAGGTCTCCTAACCCTTCAGAAAAGCTGCCCATTATCCTCCTCCACTAATGGCCCCCTTCCTTGGTCCTAATGAAGCCATTTTGTCCATGGCAGGGGGCTTTTGCTGGCCTACCATGTTCCTGCTCAGGTTTCTGCTCCCGCTCCTCTGAACAGAAATGGCAGAGCATGATGAGAAATGAATAACTACAGATCAGGCTATAAATACTCAAGAGCTTGCACTAGCATTGGTCAGTTGGGGACACTTATTTCTTTCTGGTGCACTCTACAACCACAACACAATAACAAATTATGCTTCAATTGTTCCGTTTGTCTGCGAGGGTTATGTATTGATTGCCGGTCCAGCCTTCAAGGGGGTGTGGAGGGACTTGCAAAGCACTGGAGTGTAAAGATAGGTTCAGATAAAATTATGGGGGAAAAAACTGTGAGAACGCCTTCAACTACGCAAGGTCATGAAATTTTCTGGCTTAAGCATTAAGCACAGAATATCTCTTTTTCAAACGTCCACTGCCTGTGCAGTAATGCATTTAATAAAAGCAAGATCAATATTATTCAGATTTTATTGCCCTATGCCATATTCTTGGGATCCATATGGGATTTGAAAATATGATTATGCAAAGGCTTGCTTTTCAGCAGGCAGAGAGCAGAATCAGAGCCTATTTGTAGAGGTGTGACTCAGAACCCACACAGTGGACATCAGAATGTGCCATCAATTAAATCTTCACTTTCCAATCCTGCTGCACAATAACAGTATATCACATTTTACTATATGTGATCTTAGCTTAATATGGCATTACTTGCAGATGCCTTAAACCTGCAACACATTGAGACAGAAAATATTTTCTTTACACTTTGGGACATGTTTTAATTATTACCTCAAAACATAGGTGAGCAAATACTGTATGCCATCTAAAAAAATTATATATATATTACCATAATTTGTAATACATTTATATTCATTATGTTTAGAGATATTTTAAGTGTTTTTTAAATTTGTCTACTGTTGATACTGCAATATCTGATTAGTCTGATTAATAAATTATTCAAACTTGATTGATTAATTAATCAATCAATTAATTAATTAATTAATTAATATACTGTATGTTTCAGGAGATCCTATTTCTGTACTGGCATACTCTAAAAGGGCAATTTCATCAGTATTTCAATTTCTGTTTAGTTTAATAGTACCTGCCCTGTCAGAACTGTTCCCAGCAGTTGTGATAAGAAACAAACACTAAATGTTTACAATAATGCTGCCTCAGACATACTTCATGATTTGAGGTACAATATTAAATATTACATGCAGAGCATGTTAAGACAAAACAGTAGTAGAAAACTTTTTACCAATTTCAACCTATCAGTACCACTGTAAAAACAATTGAGAGTACATGTTTCTCTACATCAAACCACTTTGTTTACATATCAACACATGAATTATACTCACAGTGTAGCTGCCTTCAGTAATTCAGTTTGAGTTTGGACATAATTCACTAAAGGTAAATTACATTATAGTTAGCTGCTAAATAAAGGGACACGTTTGGGGGACCTTCTTTGGGGGTCTAATTGGGGGATAATTAATAAGTACTATGTAACTTCTAGCACTGCAGGATTGATTGCTATGGAAACCAAAATATTAGGCTCTATTGTTGTTTATCCATCCATGGATGGATGGATTGTTGTTTATTGATATAAACTTGATCTAAAATATATACTCATGTTCTTTGTGTGATCAGTACAAAGTAAAACAGATGGAGTCTATTTTTCACTGGAGTTCATGGTATGCTGATTTCAGTACTGCTTACCTCTGCTCACAGACACAGTAACAATTCTGTTGTTAGCTTTGTTGCTTTTGTTCTTAGTCTTGTAACTTTTCCACAAATTCCAGACAACAGTGTCCTGTAGGTTTCAGTCTATTGGTCACCATTCGCTGCTGGCTCTGGTTTACCGAATTTGGTCTGTTTCAATTCACTAGTATTCTTTGTTTGTGTCCCTGCTGTGTGTGCAAAAACGCTCATGTGTGCAGCATGTTTGATTTTGATGTTGCTGAGGACTAGACCTTGACTTTGATTCAAAGCCGGGCAGAATTCTGATGTGTCCGGTACACAGTCCAAATGTGAGACGCTTCCTCTTGTTCCTGCATGGACTATCTGTTGACATCCTCTCTGTTGGCATCCTCTGACTGCTGCTGAAACAGAAATATATATATATATATATATAGTGAAACCAAAACACCTGGTTTTAGACCACAATAATTTATTAGTATGTTGTACAAGGGCCTCCTTTTGTGGCCCTAGTCGTCTTCGGAATGATATTTTTTTAATACAATCCGTGTTAGCACCCGGACATCCCTTTCAGACAGCTTCCTCTTGCGTCCACAGTTAATCCTGTTGGATGTGATTCGTCCTTCTTGGTGTTATGCTGACATTACCCTGGATACCATGGCTCTTGATACATCACAAAGACTTGCTGTCTTGGTCACAGATGCACCAGCAACAATTTGTCCTCTTTTGAACTCTGGTATGTCACACATAATGTTGTGTGCATTCCAATATTTTGAGCAAAAACTGTGCTCTTACCTGCTAATTGAACCTTCACACTCTGCTCTTACTGGTGCAATGTGCAATTAATGAAGATTGGCCACCAGGCTGCTCCAATTTAGCCATGAAACCTCCCACACTAAAATGACAGGTGTTTCAGTTTCATTGTCCAACCCCTGTAAATAAATATATGATTAAAAAAAATTAAATCACACAATTTGCTGCTATTAAGTGCTTTTAATATCGGACATGTACATATAAAATACGAATTAATGTTAGATAAACAAAATGGGGGTGTATTTAGTGTATAAGAGGTGTGAATCATATCAAACCATATTCTGTCATTAATGATGATTAATCGCATGTTAAAATGCAAGTACATTCTTGATTTTTTGGAGTAAGGCAGAATAAATTGGCTAATATTGTAATATAAAATATTGGGTATAGAATCTTTTAATTTGCTCAGTACAAGTTTCAGGGAGATCTTTAGGTGAACATGGTGGAGCAACTTGGTAGGAGTGTCTAATATAGTGGACTGTGAATGAACACAGTATTTAAAGACTCCACCAGCACTGCTGTCTCTGATCCACTCATGTCAGTGTAACATACACTAATATAGCATCTGCTCTGTGCTGAATCTCTGGGGTCCTGATCATTGAAGTTCAGGGTAAAGGAGACTAACAAAGTATACAGAGACTCAGACTACAGTCTATAAAGTGCAACTGTGAGAGTGAAAGAAGGAGGTGGATATATTATGGCTGATCAATGTATTTTACTAGGCTCAGTTAGAAGAATTATTTAGGAATTATAAGGAGAACTTGGGACAGGAAATGATTACTTTGTTATAACATGTTGGACTCCACTCCTTTAAGTCTTGTATATTGAGAGGAGTGTTCTCAAGGAATTGCATCAATGAGCCTTAGGTGCCTGTGTCCTGGTTGCTGGTTCACTGATTGTCCTTCTTTGGAGTACTTTTTGTTTGCACTAAATTCCACTGGAAACACCACACAAAATGTACAATTTTGTGACTCAGATCCTTATGTTTACCAATTTTTAACACATCATCATTGATAGCTGTATACTTGTTGCTAATATATCCATTCTTTGACAGATGTAATTGAACCCAGATAAATAATGTTATTACTTTCACCTGTCAGTGGTATTAATGTTATGGCTGATCAGTACATTATACACTATACATGTAATAGTATCCAGATATTCATTTTAATGTATTTAGCTACTTCATGCTGTGCCCATTACTGACACAGGCTGTGGAGCAGTGAAACGTTTTTTTTTCTTTAACAGTACCGGAGATGCTTTCTTGGACTGAATGGGATCAAATCCTCCTAACAATATTCCATAATTGTGTGTGTGTGTGTGTGTGTGTGTGTGTGTGTGTGTGTGTGTGTGTGTGTGTATTCCAATACAAAAGTATTTGGAAAGTAAATGTCATAAACACATCCTCTGTAGAAAACCAAACAAAAACACAATATTTTCAGCAAATCACGTCTTTTAAAATGAAAAATTTAAATCATCCCTGTCACCTGTGCTTGTGTCTGAACTTCCTAATTATTGATTTATTTCACTAACAGGGTTTCAAACTTTTTTCAAATGCAATTTTTCCCTTCCAGTTACCCAACCCTGTTAGGACCCTAACATACAATGCTCACAACACTAGGACATGCTTCCTCCAAAATAGCCTCTGCTTCTTCTCAGCCTGTTGGCATTGCATTGAATTGAGTGTGATGTTGACAGTTTTGGCTCTCTTGGAGTACGGCTGCCGATGACAAGTACCCAGGATTTAAACCTGTGATCCTCAGATCATAGTGCTAGTGCATTAGACTGCTCAGCCACTCAGAGCCTCTTAAATTAGATTTTGTAGCATGACACCATCTATAATGAGGAACTGTCAGTTGACAAACACTTACCAACCATCTGTTCCTCTAAATAACTTTCTAAGGATCTGAAAATGAAAGTAATCATGCACACAATGCAGGATATATAAGAACATAGACATTTGCAGCTTGCAGTCTTTACAGTGCAGGGTGTTAACCAAAATTGGCAGTTCAGCAGAAGTGCAGAGGTCGAATTGTGATGTAGAAGACACACAGAAAAAATAATAATAAATAAGATCAGTCAGACCTGATCTCAATACAACTGAGCATGCTTTTTATTTACTGAAGACAAGGTAAGAAGGCCCAAAAATGATCTGTTAAAGCAACTGGTAAAGGAAGGAAACTCACTATTTGCTGAGCTCTATGAGGCCCAGAGTTCAGACACTCATTGGCCTCTTTTCCACTGCAGGATACAATAGTTCTGAGAATGGAATGTAATTGTTTGGCACAGAACATTTACAAACCATGCTGAACCCAATTTTTTGAGCATGATTAGCTTATCATACTTATGGCCACAAAAAGCTTGGTGAGAGAGCTTATTAACACAAGGATCCACTGACTGGCTCCACAGTTACACCACCTTTGTGCTGAAAGATCCAGGGTTTTTTGATTTCCAGTGGCGGAACATTTTGGGCTGTGGAGGACTACGAGGACTGAAGTTTCAATTTCATCACACACTCATATAAAAAGTCACTGAGTTACTTTCAAAAAAGACTTGTTTACATGGACTACAGTGTGATTATTCTTTATACTTACTTCTTCTTTCTCTTTCTTCTTCTTCTTCTTTCTCTTTTTCTTCTTCTCTTCTTCTTCTTCTTCTTCTTCTCTTCTTCTCTTCTCTTTCGGTTGGTTCTTTGACACACTACAGCTGATCAAGCGCAGATCCACATTGTAGTTTTTGCAAAAGTTTTACTCCAAGTGCCCTTCCTGACGCAACCCTCACCATTTATCCGGGCTTGGGATCAAGTACCAGAAATGCACACTGGGAAAGTACACCCTCAATGGCTAGTTTGATCATTCTCATACTACATCCATAAATAATCCCAGTTTGTTTTCAAATGAGTATGATTTATGCCCACCTCCCAAATTTATGCGTGGTAATAACACTTTCTTCAGGCCAAAAGAAATATGATGGAACCCACATTGTTTGCCGACCAAGGGTAAGTTAGCCCAGATAAGTTTGAAATGTAGACTTTACAGACACTTTTACTAAAATATAGAGGCATGGTTTTAGTAGTACTGTAGATAATGACAAGAAGCAGGTTGAAGCCAAACACATAGCTAGCTAGTTGTCCAAGCTGAGGAGTAGTTTAGTCTGTGTACTTAGCTTAGATAGCTACTGCTATCATTAGTAACTTCAGCCATAACAACAAACAGCAGTGTCAGCAACTGTAATGTTTCTAGCTAGCAAGAAGTGCAGTAAGGTTTACACTGATTCTAATAAACTACAGTGACTGATGAGAGAACATTGATTTGTATCAGGTACACCAGCTATCTAGCAAGCTAATGGTACCTAACAAAGCCTTACAATTTATAAATGAATCCAAATAATCCCATGATGCTAACAAACATCTTTTTAGGTCTTTTTGGCCATAAACTTTTAGAAACAATCAAATACCATGATATAATATTAGAGAGCAACATCATGGCGAGTAATTAGTGTTGAAGAAGGTTGGTCAGCAAACTGTTGCTACAAATGCTCATTATTAGTCTAATAGTTGGGGATAATCTATAACAAATCCATTCACAACAGCCAAGGAATATATATATATATATATATATATATATATATATATATATATATATATATATATATAATATATATATATATATATATACCACCCAGTAGGATTAAAGTGTATACTTTTAAAGGACAATTTTAATTCATTACACTTTTAGTATAATGAATATATATATATATATTTAGTTTCCTTATATATTTTTAGTTTCCAAATACTCATGCAAACACAAGACATAATCTTTTAAGTGGGGAAAACATCAGTGCACAGAGAACAAAATGCAGCCCACAATAAAAATACTGGATATTGGCAATGAGTGCAGTGAAGTGTGAGGGAAGAAAATAATCATAAACATGAAAAAAGGTCAGATCTAAAATATATACAGTGCTTCTGGCATCTGAATTATTATGCCCTTTTCCTCTCTCCCCTTATTAATTAATATTGCGCTCAAGCTGCCGTTGATGAGGACCTCATAATGAAGAGAGGGGGAGGTAATGATAACTCATCATCTCATGCAAATCCCTGGCTGGCTGAATTTGATGCCAGCTACGTACTTTTAGCAGAGCCTGCCGAGCGCTTTTGGAATACAGCAGTGGTCCCTTAAACAAACGACTCACTTTGAAATGTCAATATGACTGAAAGGCTGCCAGACTGTGGTGCTAATTTAAGGCAGTAATCTCATAATGCTGAATCATTTAGACCTAGGTAATGTTTATTGAGTGGAAGGAGAAAGTGATTGTTGATATGGGTGAGCTAATGGCTGCGATATGGCCAATAAAGGAGAAGAGTCAAGAGCAATGTGCTGGTGTAGCACGGAGAGCTTTTTAGCTGTCAGTGTCTGTGTGTGTGTGTGTGTGTGTGTGTGTGTGTGTGTGTGTGTGTGTGTGTGTGTATGTGTGCACTTACAGATGAGAAAAATCAAAATAAATCAATAGTGAGAGACCAAGGCTCACTGTGCATTTGGATGCGTCTGTCATTTGTGTGTCAGTGCTGTATCCAGAATTGTGACAAACACCCAAGAGCACCAATAACCTGCTTTACTGCAGCTGCAAAAGTGACAAAAAAAAAGAAACTGTGTAAGCATAACGACTTACCACCACCACAGCAAGTATAGCTTGATTAACCAGAACACTACCTTCTAACTGATTGATGTGTAGAGTTTTCTTGGGGTAATTTAAACACCAGCATCCTTTAGGTCCTACCTTCAATATTTGCTCTCTTTCTGGAATCTGGAGAAACAGCCACTTGTCGTTGTGACGTGTATGTGAGTGTTTCACTGTGTGGGTGGGTTAAATGTGGTGGCATTGCCACATTTAGCTCATTATTGATACAAAACATTTACATTTTAGGTCTTTCCGTAACAAGTACAGTGGGTGTCAATGAACATCGAAGTGAAATATTTAAGTGCAATCACAAGCCTTTAATAACTGGCAGACTTGCAAGTGACACTTCCATTTGGACAGCCAGAGAAAGTTTGTTCCACTACTGTGATGCTAGGAGAAAACCTAAGTGCTTGTCTTCCATTTTAAATATTGCCTCAATGTAAAAACTGAAATAAGATCTCAGATTGGGTTTTTCACTATTGCAGGTAGGTATGTCCTTTATTAGTAAAAACTCATCACTTTGGATTTATTCTGTATTATAAAGCACAGAATAAATATATCTTGTACTTTAGCAGCAAACTACTTCAGGGAGCAAAAAATCTGGTTAGGGTTAGTCTTTATTTGAGAAGTAAAGATTCTAAGAATGTATGAATTTGCCCATGTTTTAATCAAAAGGTCTACTTGTGCTAAAAATGCTAAAAATGCTTTACATCTCAGAGATCCTGTTTGAAATTGATCATCCACAGCTAAACAGAATCTGGATGAGTTATTTTTAACGATTAAACTGACAAGGACATTTTTAATTATCATTTCTTCAAAATACTTGACAGTCTAAAACAACAACAACAGCAACAGCAACAACAACATCAACACAACCTACATTTTCTTTTTATTATGAAATTTGAACACTGTGTGCAAAAATTGAGAGCAAACAGCCCCTCCCTTCTATTTTTTTCTATAACCCAATATGTTTGTGACATCATCACCCCAATAGTCTTGTAGTTTATGTGCATTATGTCTGTAGGTTGCTCTGATCCTGAGTTATGAAGCATAGAAATTTAAACAAACTAACTGGTACAATAGTTTGTGGACTGATTGAGCCTATATGTAGGAAGGTTTTTAGGAGGGTTATGAATGTAAAAATTAAAAAACATTGTGTGTGTGTGTGTGTGTGTGTGTGTGTGTGCGTGTGTGTGTTTGTGTGTGTGTGTGCTCCAGATGTATCCCTGCAGAGAGGCGAGAATAAAATCATATGCACAACTGTGTGTGTGTCCATTTCTGCAAGCATGTGAACTTGAAGTGGACAGCCATGCACATGCAGGTCATCCGTTCTCTTAGCCCACCAGATGATGTCTTTATCCTCCTGGCCTTGTAGGCCCCGTCAGCTATGGGAGGCAGGTGCAGACCGTAAGAGGACAGGACGGCCCTGCCTTACACAGGTGTTCCACGTCCCCCCAAAGGCCAATGGGGAATATTAAGCCTTGCTGTGGTGGTCATATAGTCCTCTAGACAATGACTCATAGCTTATCTAATGTACTAAAAAGATATGAGTCAGCAAGTAAACACTGTCTAGTGAGAAAACAAAGTGCAAAGTTTGTCTAGAACAACTCTGGCTAGTAATGATACTCTTTGGTGTCACTCTTTGGTGGTTTTCATAGATAGGAGCATATAGTAGATGATTTGAAGAATTTAAATTTATAGTCAAAACCTTCTTCCATCTATGTTGTACTAACAGCCTGTTAAATGTGCTCTCTGTAAAATATGCTAAGGAGCTGGTGCAAACATCTGCAACCTCAAGGCTGAACTACTAATGCCCTACTCTCTGGAAGCTCATGTAAATCATGTAATAAGCTTCAGCTGGTTCAGAATGCAACAGGAACAGCTAAATCCAACCATGTTTCCCCCATTTTCTCATCACAACACTGGTTAACTGCTAAATACGACATTAATAATAAAACTCTTCTGGTATATATAAATCTGTCTATGGCTTGGCCCTGCACAACTCCTACAAACTCTCAAGTACATTTTGCTTGCAAGAGGCTGGACTATTGCAAGTTCTTTCAGTTATAAAAATGCAGGAGGAAGAGCTTTCCCTAATAATGTTCCTTAAAATTGGAACACCATTGCTGTTACTGTTCAAGACACTCCCTCAATTTTCAAAAATAAATTGAAAACTTACCACATGCCTTTGGACACATTGCAGGTTATATTTTCAGTTTCAGGGCAAGATGAACTACAACTCATCATCCTTAATTTACCTGAGGGTATCCTCCCAAGGGATCTTATCCTATCCTAACTCTACAAAAGATAACCAAGCTCCTAAGGATCAACACAGCCAGCGAAAAACTAGTGATACTGGTCAGCGTATGGCACTTCCAGAGGCGGAGGCCTTCACATACCCGAATGGTATCATTGACAGGTAAGGTGGCACTGGGGCACTTTATTGGCTGATGCAGAGCAAGAACTGTCAAAGCCAGATCACCTGTCTTGCAACTCAACAGCATCTGGAGTGCCAGACTCCTGACAACATACACAAAATTCAGATTGTTTACCTCTAATGTGAAAGCTGTCTTACTATGGATCAGAGACCTGGAGAACTACCAAGACCACCTTCAGAATAGATGGGTCTGTACTAACAGCAGTCAGAAGAATCCTAAGTGTTAACTTGCCAGACCAAATTGGTAACACTGATATCTGCCAGAAGATCTACCAAATACCTGCCAAGCAGGAAATTCTGAAAAAGCGAAGAGATTAGGCACATGCTACAGAAACCAACATCGTGCATCACCAGACAGGCCCTCAAATGGAATCCGCAAGGAAAGTGAAAGAAAAGTCAGCCAAGAAACACATGGTACCAGGACATCTAGGAGACAGACTACACTTGGAACCACCTAGACAGATTGACACAGGACACAGCATTTGTATCAGTAGCCGATGAATTCATTCATCAGACTGTATAAACCTTCTTAATGCATTCTTTTCCCTCTTTCCAATGTTCTGAGCTGCTGATGCTGGTGTCTGTTTGAGGATAGGTGTTGCTGCCTTCTGGACCAGTTTCTCCCTGTGTCACTTCAACTGTTTTACCACTGTATCATCCTTTGTTTTTTTCCATGTCTTGAGATTCTAAGTTCCTGCTTTTCTGCCTTGGTGCTACCCAGTTCTCCACATCCCTTCTGTTGCTTCAGTGTTGTCCTGCTGAGGTACCACAAGTTGAATTGTTTATGTAGCAGGATGACTCTCCATTGAAATAGCTGTGGATGTACACTTTTTTTGTAAGCTATTCACAATAGCTTTCATATTAGTCACAGTTTTTCTACTGCTTTCCTGTTTTTTACTTGTGTTAGTCTTGGATCCTGTCAAGGTTTCTTACCTCACACTGAGGGAAATTTTCCTTGTAACTGTCACCACTGGCATGCTCAGAAAGTTGCTTTGTGAAAACACCTAATATAAATATAAATACTTTTGAATTCAACTGAATTTTAAATGTAAATTTCAATTCTTGCATGCATATAAGTACTTATTCACCACTATCCTGCCTCCTCACAGCGAGCAGTGTCTATTCAGAGTCAGGTATGCTGTGGCTCTGCAACATGAAACCCATTTCTTTGGCTGGCCCATTTGGGCTAAGCAGAAGCGCAGCCAGTCAAAATGAATCGGAAATGCTAGAGTGTGAGGTCCGGGCGTGGCAACAAGCAATCATTTGCTCAACCCGCGTGTTAGGGACGGAGTCTCGGCAGTAATCGAAGGAGGCAATTTCTCTAAGTAAAATGGCGTGAATGATGAATGTGTAAGCTTTTCAGATTTTGCGCATGAGTTCGGCCCTCAGCTGTTTAGACAGGGAAATATCAGCTCCATCAGTGAAGATTTCATCAAGCATCCATCACTCACACACAGACACACAGATACATATACACTCATTCTTTCTCTATTCCTTAGTCATCTTAAGAAAATAAGATTAGAAATAAGATTAGATACTTTAACACAATGCCAAAGGAAAACATTGAAAACATTTTGATGTCCCTAAATAACTTTTCATTGGATTGTTCTTAAATGAGCATGGTTTTTATTTATGTATTGATAGTTCTAAGAACCATACACCGAAGCTAAGATTTCCTAAGGAACCTCTATTTCCTAGAGTCTTTACATTAAAAAACATTTAACTTTAGTTTCACAAACATGCTTTCATAGCAAGAGAGAGAGAGAGAGAGAGAGAGAGAGAGAGAGAGAGAGAGAGAGAGAGAGCACTGCTCATCAGTTCAAGGTCTCACTTTTTTTCCTCTCCTCTCTTGCCTTGACTTATTGAATGATAGCTTCCATGGACTCATCACTGAGAGTATTGTCCCTGGCTCATACTTGAAGTGGTTTTGCTTTATTAGAGCTTTAGACAAACATCCACTCTAACAGGGTCTGAAGGTCAGTCTCCCGTATCGGAATCAAGAAAACACATCATGTTGTCTAAAATAAAAATAACCATATGTAATGACAACTCTACTTACTTAAATTTTACTGTAATCTTTTTTACATGGAGTTTCACTGACAGTTAAAATTATTTTCCTTCTTCTATCAAGCTGCCATTAAAAACAGACATTTTTGTGTGTGCGACTAAAAATAGGTTCTTACATTTTCTCAGTTTTGCTTTGTTCAAATAGATCATCACTTTCTTTTACACAACGATCAGCCTTAACATTATGTCTACCTCATTGTTCCAACATGCAATGTCCATTAATTCATCTCAACTGACCTTACAGGAACACTTTGTAGTTCTATAATTACAGTGCATCTGTTTCTCTGCATACTTTCTTTCTTTCTTACTTTCTTAGCTCCCTTTCACCTGTTCTTTAATGGTGGTTTTTTGTTAGTGTGTACTGAGCTGGTATGAGTGCATCAGACACAGCAATGCTGCTGGAGTATTTAAACTATCTAATGTCACTGCTGGAATAGTCCACCAAACAGAAATTTCCAGTCAACAACATCATGTAGGCCACGCCCTGTGAGCATTGATGAAGGATTAGAGGATAACCAACACAAAGTGTGCGGTAACAGATGAGCTTCTGTCTCTGACATAACATCTACAATATGGAGAAACTAGGAAGGAATGTTCAATAGAATGGACACAGTGTTAATAAACACGTTTATTAAAAGCATTTCAATTACAACAGTTCAAGAGAGATAAAATATTTTCAAATCTGTTTCTTAAAGGTCTTCCCACACAAACTCATTCTTGTGTTTAATGATGTAATTTCAATCTGTTTTTACTCCGTGTTTGAAAATATTAAGTTCTACACCAAAACAGTGAATAGTATGTCTAAAAATGAGCCATGTGGACATTCCTGTTGTGCACTAAATAGGGAGGGAAAAGGTATCTGAGATTTTTTTTTCATTCCATCATTTATTTGCTTTGCTTTATTCTCCGCTCCTCCACAGTTTCATATAATACAAACCAAGTAAAAAATGGCTTATTTTGTGACGGACTCCCAATCACTGAAAAATCAGCAACGTCAAACTTGTGTGACAAATGCAATGCAGCTGATTTCTATCTGACAACAATAGGCTTAGCTGGTTTTATTTTGTGGGGTGTAGAGCTGGACTTATTTGTGTTATTGGGGCAGATGCTGATTGCCAATTTTTCAGTTATTGACTGACTGATACCAATTGAGTGTGGAGATGAATGCCATATTAGCCACATTTTCTAATATGAATTGTGGGGAGAGTGATCAGAAAATATGAGAAAGCTATATGAGAGAATCATTAAGACCAATTATAGGCCCTAAAGGGTAGTGAATGACAGTGTTAGTGGACTGTCTGTTTAGGCTTCTGGTGTATATATAACTAAATGAGTAAAGTACAAGTACTGAATGGTTTAATGGCTGATGCCTGATATTGGACATAGTGACCTTAGGCTCAAGTGCTCTCTTGATGAACCAGTTTTTTTTTTTGTATGAATAGAATAATAATTTTTTCAGTGATTCATTTGCCCATATGGAGCATGTGTTCATCTTGTGCCAAGTCCAAACCAATGAACCTGAATCAGTATAATACCAAGCTATGAATTCATCAGGCATGTTGTTTGCTTTGTTACTTAGTGAAACAATTCCAACTGACAATTAAGTGTAGATGTTGTTAACGCTGTCAATCAGATATCATGTTTTTCATTACATATTACATTTACTGATGTTTTTTTATAGCCAGGGTTCATCTTTGCCAAACTTCTTACAATGTACATTAAAAGCCTCCTCAGATAGACACTTAAAGGATGGTGACACCAATCTCCGAGATGTAAGATGAAAAGGCCTTTTGTGTGCCATATAAAAGATGAGATCCCTCTGAGAATGTTCTCTATAAATGGAGATGCTTCTTATCCATCAAATGGACACTTAGGTAGAGAGAGTAAGAGAGAGGGAGAGAGAGTTGTGACAAGCTCTTGTAGTGCCACAAATGTCCCTGTGCTACTGATGTGGCAGACAGCTAGCATGCTAAATCGCCACTTCGCTCTAACACCAACATTGCCGTGTTGTTCTTCACCACTTCCAATGGCCTTTACCTGTTTAATTCTCTGTGGAGAGCGAAGCTTTTGATATGAGACTGAATCAAGTGGAGACATGTCGCTCAGCCGCACTGAAGACTTGGCTTGATTGATGACTAGAGACAGGCAACCAATGGGGGTCTGTTGATAGCACATCTAAATGCATGGTTACAATTCTTAACTGGTGTTTAGATCCACACCATTCTCTTTCATCAGTGATATGTCCAACCCCTGAGGGAAACCGGACGGCTCAATCTCAATTAATTGGTGGAACTTTGATCTTTTCTCCTCCGCTTTTGCATACATAGACAGCACAAAAAGGGACATAAGGAAAAAATGAAGCATGCAATGTAATGAATATTGGGGAAATTAATGAGAGAGACTGACCTTGCCTGTTGAATGAATTAATTATGGTCCATGCTTGGATCTGTTTGGGTCTATATATATATATATATATATATATATATATATATGCAATTCCTGGGTTTGCATATGACTATCGACAGTCATTAAATTTGTATTTATTTTGTTGGTAAAAAGATTGCAGTAAAAAAGTTTGATTTCATACCAACAATATCATTATCTAGAATGTAAAAAAAATTGCAATTGTATATGTAACCATATAAAACCTTTCACACCAACCCCAATTTGTCACAAGACCAGTCCATCATTATCTTACCCACTTCGTCCAGAATATCTACACTGTAGATCCAGAACCTACCTGGAATCATTGTACACAAGGCAGGAATACCCCACTGCATGATACCACATACACATCCACTCACACCTAGGGGCAATTAAGCCTGGCCAGTTCACCTACCATGTGCATTTTTGGGAGCGTGAGGAAACTGGAGTACCCAGAGAAAACCCTTGTAGACATGCACTGTTATGCATTCCTCTGACTCTCCGAGTGCCATTACCAAGGATTCCTCATGCCATCATCTGAAGAATCACCTGAGCTTGTTCGAGCTCACCAGAATTCTGATTATATTCACTGGGGTTTATGTACATATTAGCCTGTTCATTGGTGAGTTCTGTGCCTAGTTTTGCCACTGCAACTCTTAACACCAGATCGTCTTTCTGTGTATGACTCTTTTTGTCTGTTAATGTTTTGCCTCTTGCCTAGTCCTGTGATACTCTCTACTGGTTTTGATCCTAACCTGTGTTACCACTCTGTCTCTGGTTTACCCTTGTCTGTACCATTTTGCCTGCTCATTTTTGACCTGGACTGTTTGATCCCGATATTCATCTTTTTTTTATTAAGCCTTGTACTGATATTCTGCGTTTGCTCCCATCTGTCCAGCCCTAACAAGAACACACCAAAACACACCAGGGGGATCAGTGACACAAGGGGGATCAAACCCACAACCTAAGGCCTCTGGAGCTGTGTAACATGAGCTACTTGCGGTGCCACTGTGCTGCCCTTGTCAAAAGGTGATAATGAGAAGCTCATCTCAACCATTTGCAGATTAGAATTACGTGGGTTTTTTTCCATGGACATAAACTCTCTCCACCAATCACAGCTCACTTTCTGATGTTGGTATAGTAACAACTAGCCATGACTGCTGACAAATAGAACTTTTAATTGAACGTTCAGCTTTGTGTAGAAGCTCTACTAAAGTGTAATCTAAAATCACTCCCTCTCTGCTATGTGGCCCACTCTGTAGGTTATGAAATAGCAGCACCTCCACCCAGACAGTTCAAGATTGGTCTGATGTAAAATCATTTAAATTCAGCAGCTGGGTAGACGGCTCTCATGATGTAAAATCACCATTTTTAAATAGCAGACTATGTAGGGAGTATGATTTGATTGCAATTCTGATAGTCTTTTTAGAAGATAAACTTTAGAAGTGTTTCTGAACACAGCTCATAGCTGTTTAAGAGATACAGCCTAAAACCTCATTTCACAGTTGATTCCATTTTTCTGAATGCATTTTGTCTGTTTTAGCTTTTGTGTGTGACATGAACAACCAGGCTAAATTCTAGATAAAACGCATCATGGTCATTGAAAATGATTGCAGAGTTGCAAATATTTAGATTTTTCATCTCATTTATTCATTTTCAATTAAGTATCAGTGTGCAACAGCCTTTAGAAACTTCAATTACAGACATGTTTCCAAAAGTGGTTCTTCTATAGTCTTTATTTAAAGTCTCTCAGAAAGAGTTTTGTGTTATGTGTTACGTTGCAGTGGAAAAAGTAAGAACAAAAGGTTGTTTAATTCATATTTATAAATGTAAATGGAAGTCCATGTGAAATAGGCTTGCTGGTTGGTGGTATGACTGGGCTCTTGCAGTCATGTGGATGCCTGCTGTGTTTGTCAAGAGTGCAATGAACAGAAGAAGATGAGCAGGTTTGCTACATTGTATGTCTCCTGTGCCCTAATTCCCGATGGGGTGGCATGGTGGATGCTGTGGGTCGTTGGTGTGAGGCATGGCTAACCCATCACAGGTCCTTCCATACGTGAAGAACATCAATGGGGGGCTTTATGGAGACCACAAAACCAAATCATTTGTTCAGCGCGAAAAGGCATTATCATGTTGCAAGTGCACTTTTCTTTACCAGAACTTGAATGTTTTTCTATCTTTAATATGTACATTCTTAAAACTGAAAATGCCAAAACAATTCTTTGGAGTGTTTCCAGACATTCCCAAAAAGAGCCTTTCATTTGATAGCTCAGCCTAATCTCCGTTCACATCTGTATACAGTCACTTTGAATGGATGACAATTTTAACACCATAACAATAGAAAAACTTTTGACTCATTTTTTTAATTAAAGGCATTTTTGTGCACCTTTATTTTAGGAGCAATCTCTTTTAAAAACTCATGAAAAGCTGAGTATGTAGAAGTATGAAACAAATAAAACCTTTAATGTTTCATCTTTTTTCAAAGATTGGATTGACTAAACAGGTAGCCGAACTCCACTAAATCTCTAGTCTTTGGAAGTGAATAGAATAAAATATTTAATGATTGGCAGGCTCAAGACTTCAAAAAGCTGGTGGAATGTGCTGGATTGAGCTATAAGTGCTCTCATAGGGCCTGTGCGTAAAGCTGGGCATTGGGGGGGGATTCTGAAGAGGCGTCTGTAAGCCCACTTCAGAGCGTGCTAGGTCCATTCTGTGTGTGTGGAGAAGAGGGGGAGAAAAATGGAAGCACTTGCTACTTGGCCTTTTCATATTGTTTCAAAGGGACGGCTGTGGTAAATGCCGAAGACTCTCGGCAGGCTTTTGAGCCTCCAGGGGATGCAAGGTCCGGGACTTTGATCTGGCATGGAGGAGCACTAGCCAGAATAATGGGGTACTATGGAGCTAGTGCTGAGGCCATCATTGACATGAGAGAGCCAGGGGTCCTCCATTGTGAGAAGAGGATGCAAATCACTGGACCTCCCTGGAGGTCAGAGTTGGCTGTCCACAATCCCTGCTGCGGCTCTTGAAGCAGAGAACCAAAGGCCAGGGCCACTTGGTCTTGGTCAGTGAAGTGTTGTGCTCCGTCACAGCTGTAACGGCCTAACAGAAACAATGCTTGGTGAGTCTGAATGCTCCAGAATGTGAATTACAGTCCATTCATTTAATTACATTGTGGGAAGGGCTGACATCAAGGCTATTAAAACAAGGTCTCTTCAAATGTTTTTTTGTAAATGATCCCACTTTGGCAGGGTGATTAATGGTTTCATCAACTCATTTTGAATAACGTATTCCGAATGGAGCACAATGCTGAGCCCATGTCTGCTTCTTTTTATCACTTTCACGCTCTCAAGGTCATCGCCTCAGTGGCACAAGTTTCCATTTCTAAATACCAACATGTCTGGTTGCACATGGACATAATTTAGATGTGCTGTGCGTGAGAAGCCTGATGTATGACCAGTGTAGTCTCCCACCATCAATATGTATGCCAGAGACAGTGGTCAGCATTCATCTTCCCCTCGCTTTCTGCTAAGAGCAGGCTGAATTAATTTCCTCTGGGAAATTAAGCACTGATTATATGCCATATAAATTCACCTCTTACAGTGCATTGAATTACCCTGACTACCGTCAACTTATTTACAGGCTAAGATATATTTTATTGCTTTGTCAATTATAATATATTTTGAGTAATGTAAGGGGGGCGCTAAAAAGTCTTTGGAGAAGACAATTTACTACTGAGACCATGCCATTGTTTTGAGCAATGGAGAGAGCATTTCTGTTTTATAAGCAACCCAGATCACAGGTCTTTATACAGTTCAGAGTTATGTAAGTCAAGATCCTATTCAAAATCACACATTGTCTTCCCAGCTTTATAACTCAGAAATGCTTTCACACACCAGCAAAATACAGATATAGTTAGAAACCACAGAACCTACTATAAAAAACTGATGTCATCATGGTGAAGCATCTGTGAATAATTAATTGTGGATATCATGACTTCATAATAATATGACTTCATAAAAATATTTTTAAGCTGCTATTAGTAACAATCCAGTATACAAAAACCTTGTATTACCTGACATATTAGCCATATTGGCTGTGAACAAAATACTTTACAAAATAAGGCTTGACCTGCTATGACTAAAAGTTTTAGAAATCTGCCTCCAGAGACGGGACCTTCAAGAAAATACGTCCGCCTGATGATACTCATATACTTTTTCACAGTAATATACCTTATAAGTATCATAAGTATAAATCATGTTTAGATTCTCAACTTACAGACACCCAACTTTACCCATTTTGAAAAGAGATATAGGGTTTCATTTCAACAAAATTATGATCCCAAGGTCCCGGTTACACCCAAAAAGCAATATATTTAAAAATAGAAATAAATAGTTTAAAAACATATATATGAGACAATTGTTAAGGAAAAACAATAACAATAAATAATAGTAATAATAAATAATATGCAGTAAACAGCAACATTAATCACAGTTGTAAATAGATGGGTATGAATATAACAGCATGTGAGTGAAGAGAAGGAAACAGCAGCATGAACAAAGTGCTCAGTGTCCCATTAAAGAGTCAAGCAGTGTTTCTCTACTTAGAATCCAAGTCGTACAGGTCTAGGGAAGAAGCTGTTCATTAGCCTTGTAGTTCTAGAACGAATGTGCTACAACCTCCTGCCTGAGGGGAGCATGGAAAAAAATTGTGTGTGCTGGGTGACTGAAGCCCTTCGTATGAAACCTCTGTTAATATTTACATTTCGAGTAATTACATATTTCAGAAGACAAATGTTCTGTGTAAAGACATTGATATACAACATGTGACTATCTTTTATAATTACTGTGTTATTGCAACTAAAAATGCAATGTCAAAATAATGGGGCAAAAAACACATAAAACATGGCTAGGTCCCAAAGGATTAAAGAGAAGTGGAGTAATCCATTCTAAAATAGTTTGGGAATTACTTATGACAAGACCTTACCTGAAGGCCTGTATACACATTACATTGATGAGTGAAGGCAATTGGTGATTAGGCTGCTCGCTCTGTAATGTATTTATGTTGCCTGTATGTTTTCTCTTCTGTGTTTACACAGCGCCCAAGAGTTTAGGTTAATTTTAACTTTTATGTATAATAAATTTAACTTACAATCTCAGATGCCTGTTTTCTAGGTGTTATAATTCAGGATCAGAGTAACCTACAAACATGATGCACATATCACACGCTACAAGACTTACCCAAACTAACTAGGGTCATCTATGTGTGATGAATTATCAGTGAGTTATCCAGCTCAGAAAACAGCTAAAAAAGTTAAGTTTCCAACTTAATTAAATCCAAGTTTAAATGCCAAAGCGGTCTTCCAGTGCATGTGCTCACATGGGGTTTCAGAATAAAAATGCTTAGAAGGGATATTACTGAAGCATAAATAAATAATAAGAAAATAACAAATTACATTCAGGGTAATTTGGACCACTGTAAGTTATTCTGGAGACATTATTTCAAATAGTCCATCTAATCATTACAAATAATTAATTCTTGCATTCTCAGCTCAAAAGCAATCTAGATGATCAATTTTCAACCAGATTACTGAGATGTAAAGTGTTTTTTGTTCTTATAAGCAAACTAAAAAATATTTGTTGTAATTT